>VZTO01004129.1:346727-457561 GCA_013400615.1 Syrrhaptes paradoxus
CTGCCTTTGCCTTCTGCAACTTGGGCAGTGTGGCTCGAGCTCTTGCCAGTGAAGACTGAGATAAAGAACTCGTTAAGTACCTCAGCCTTCTCTATATCCTAGGTCACTAGGTTTCCCGCTTTCTTCCGGAGGGGGCCCACATTTTCCCTAGTCCTCTTTTTATCGCTGATATCTTTAATCTTCCAGTGAAATTCAGTGCAAGAAGAAAAAGAAAAGGTGTAACTGAAATTCTGCGTGATTAACAGACAGATGACAGTATGTGCCTCTATTGCCTGTCGGTCTAAGGCAGAAGACAAAGTAAAGAAAAATTAGAGAAAGGGCTACTTAGTCTTTACTAGTTCAGATTAAAGGTTCTGAGGAAGGACAGTAAAGGATGGTTCCACAGCATCTCATAGCCCCCAGGAACAGCATCAGGAAAGGTTATTGTTCTCTGTAATGCTCTCACAGAAATATCATGTCCCATGCCTCAATCGCAGAACAAACACTGCCAGCAATATTACAGCCTAAATACTTGTGGATCAGGAGAGTCAGATTTCTTCATCAAAGAGCCACTGAATCAATATGCAGAGCATCAGTTAAGACCTAGTTTTGGTGAGCTGGGAATACACCACGCAAGAGCTAATCATAGACAAGAATTTTGCAGTGAGCGGTCATGGGCTGGCTCAGTTAAAATTAAATCAAAGAATAAACAAAAATAGACCAGTTACTATTTATTGAACTAACTACCAGGAAACAACTAGTGAACATAAGTTGACCAAATAACTCAAGGACTTAAATTCAGATCAAAGAAACCTTCAAGTAAGTTGAAGGGGGGAAACAACAACTTCTAGTGAGATGCTTCAGATCTATCAGGATGAATAATCACTTCGTAATGGCTGTTACTCACAGGGAGATTAGACATCCCAGATTGCCAGAGCCATCCTGAAATATAAAGACTGTCCTATATATATCCTGTCAAAAATCTCTGAGACACTGTGGAGCTCTGGATTTTCCCTGTCCCTCCTCCAGACAGCAAGAACGACCGTGTTCCCAGTGTCACCATGACAGAAAGATGGGGACAACTTCAGCCCCACACCAGGTCACACACCTCAACGCGTGCCTCTTGCCACAAGACCCCATGTCCCTTTTAAAACAAAGCAAAGTTAATCAAAATCTAAGTAACCAAAGCACTTTACAAGACATGGAACAAGAGACAGATCAGCAATGAAAACTGACTTGGAGGTCAGAGGGTGTAGAAATACAGTGGGAACTGCTGAAAATGAAGTATTGCAAAGGAAATTAAAATAACAAATGGATTCTCAGCTATATAAATAAAAGGAGAACAAGGGAAAAAAAGGGAACTGCTCTGAAATGGGAATGATGTAAAGAGTGAGGGTAATTTAAGTATGGATCCAAATACAAATGAGTATTTTAGTTTTCTGTAATGGCAGTGTTACTGCATTTAATGGGAGAAAGCTGGATGGAAAATAGGAGAGAAGGTAAGGAGTGTAGGTGTAAGGTGTTCAGACAGGGAAGGAGGGAACGAGAGGAGGTAATGTCCCTCCCCAATTCTGAGCGATGCAGCACAGTAACCAGGACACTAAATGACAGCATCAAGGGGCACTGGTTCCCTGGATAACAGCACTGGTAACACCTACAGAAAGAAAATGAAAAGTGATGTGGACAATTATATGTCCTTTTGCCTAAGCTCAGTTCTGTGCAGTTTGTTAGGAGAATTTCTGAATAACATAATAGTTGAAGACATGAAAGCAAATGGGATAAAATGTAACAAGAGCTTACCAAATAATATATTCTTCTGAGAAAGAAAATAAAAAAACCTATAACTAGTTTTTTTATATAACTATAAGTAACTGGACTTTGTCAAAACATTTGCAAGAGCCTTATGTGGGAAATTATGATTTAAATTGGCATGTGCGATGCACAGCACAACCACGCAGCAGGCAGTGATCTGGCCAGTGCAACAGGACAAGAGGCTTTACGGAAGAAGGAAGGTCTGTGCTGAGAGAGGTTTCTGCACAGGGAAGCACTGAAAGTAATGCCCACGGGCTGCTCTTGTACAATAACTTCATGAGAGGCATTTACAAAAAACTGAAGTTATATTAATATATAATATTTAAATATCTATTTCTATTAATAAAATGTTCTATGTCACAAATATAGGAAGTATTGACAGCACATCAAAGGGTCAGAATATCACACAGAAAAGCCTAGATGACTTTGAAAAACAGAAATAAGCTGAATTTATCTGGAAAAGCAAAGGCAGGTAATAAACTGTCGCAGTAAGATGGAAAGCTGAAAATTAATTAGAGAAGATAAAATCACAAGGTAGTCAGCTGCAGGGTGAGTACTTCTAAAAGATGACCATATGCACTTCTAGACTGTGGTAAATAAACTCAGAAATGTTATTTCTCATCCTCGGAGAAGCACCTGTGCCATTGCAGCCACTGAGGAGGGTTCCCTGCAGATCTCCGTCCCGTTTGGGTAGCGGATGACACATGAGGAGGAATTCAGACCTGAACAGATGGGGAAGGACTTCTGCCAGGCCCAAAGGTCTGCCTGTCCTGCACAGGGAGTCCAGGGGAGCCAGGGTGGCTCTGCTCAGAAATAGGCAAGGCTGGGAGGAGTGAACACAGTAAGGAAGTGAACTAGTTAGGAGCAAGAAGAACTTGTTATGTTAATCAGCCATGCATAGGGCAGTGCTGGAGGTGAAGCCATCCAGCCTCAGCGGGGTCATGGGACTGGGAGTGGGGAAAAGTCCTTCATAGGGGGCTCACAGCTGCCGGGTTCGCTGAGCCCACGCAGACCTCACATCCCGCAGGGGAGGTGCGCAGGGCCATCGTGGTGTAGCAGCCCCCTCGGAGAGGGTGTCACCGCAGATGCAATGACTCTGGGAGATGGCATGTGGCACAGTGGCAACAGTGTGGAGCCAGAGCTCACAAGCCCTACAGGGCCCACGCAGGATTCCTACAAAGAGACAGAGATGTGCCTGCAGCACCTGTCCTGCTGTGGACCTGGCCAGACTGGGCATTTGCCGCTGGCCGAAATCTCTCCTTTCCTTCTCCATCACACCAGATAATGAGGTTCAGCGTATTTATAATTTATTTTGCTTATTTTGCATACCTCCAGGTATGCCCTGTCCTGCAGCTTGAATAACACACCGGTAGCTGAACAAGACCCTGTGTTTCTGTTGACAGAGCGTTACATCCTCCGGTACTCCAAACCAGCAAAGCTACATCAGCTGGCACTGGCTAGAGATCTAGCCAAAGAAATCTAAAGGAGGAGAAAAAAATACGAAAAAAACACAGATAGTAAGCAAGACTCTGTTTTGTAGCTAGCACTGGTGCCCTGAAGTCTCTGGTTCACTGAGGGGTCCTGGCATGGGGAAGGGGGTAGCACCTGCTGAAGGAAATGCTTTTTGCAGTGTTAGCTTCCTTCCTGCTTCATGGTGCTCTGAGGCTCAAATCCCCAAATTTTCACAACTGCCACAAGAAATGCTGCACAAGGCATAGGTGAGTCCCTCTAGTATTGCCAAGTGCATCCGAATCCTTGAGAGCTGAAGCCAGCCGTGCAGGTGAAACAATCCTGGCTTCTGTTTCTGTGCTGCTTCAGCAGGACCTGAAATATTTATATTTTAAGGAGAGTCTATAAATCTAGCTGTACACACATACACATGCATTCATTTAATTTCACTTTTATGAGTAGCTATATAAAACTCCATGAAAATAATTTGCCAGATTCCCACCCCCCTCTTCAAATAGGTTATAACAGCTGGTATATGGATTTATATTTTGGACCTAATACAGTAATTGCAATTTTAATAGTGCATTATCCTTTTCCTCCTGATGGACCTGGCTAAGAGTGTCACCCTAAAGCTAACTGTATAGGTATACAGAGATGGATGGTATACAGAGATGGATGCTTAACCTAACAGCCACATAATTTCTGATCTTTGAGAAAATCTCACTGTAGAATGAATAGTACAACTCTAATAAAGTGATTGTAAAATGTATTTTTTTCAAAGGGCTGAAATTTCTAAAGTTTTGCCACCATATCCTTAACACAAGAAGCCTGACAGCCAAGAAGAAATGCACGAAACAGCCTGATTCCCAGGAAGAGAGGAGAGGAGCGTCTCTTCACCCCCCCTCCCCCCCCCCCGGGTTGTGAAACCCTCAGCAGTGGGGAGGGGAAAGCTGTGGCCCCAGGAAAGCTCCGTGATGCACTGTCCTGGGTCTCAACAGTATGGCGAGGAGGTAAATCACCTGGGCTAGGAAATGGTGAAACAATTTAGGAAGCTCTTAACTGATAATGCAGAATTGCATTTTTCTCTCTTGTAGTTCTTTAGTAACAGCATTCACTGTTGCCAGCCTACATTTTTAGCCCTTGTTTTACCTACATAAAATAAACATATGCCTTTCTTAACCCATTTTATCCAGTTCTGAGACCAACAGTGAGTGCACTGGTACCAGTGAGCCCACCCTTACTGGGATGGACAAGATGTGTGTTTGGGATGTATCAGCCTGCTCTCTCCATCTGGCAGCCTCTGTTGTGTTAGGGGTTTCTATAAGTCTGAAGAAATATCTCTCAAGTTGCAAGATCCTGGCTTCAGTATGTGGACATTTGTGACATATATATTAAAATTAATCAGGCTGACACATGAATAGAAATGCTTGTGTCTCAAAGTGCATAAGAAACAAGAGAGCAAGGTTTAAAAGAATATCCCATTTTGATTACCAAGGATGGGACTGGCAGTGATGGAGCTATAAACGCTGAGGAGTGTGTTCCCATTAAGATCAATTGGCTACTCTGCGATAAGGTTCCACCAGAGAGGGTTCTCCAGCAGAAGTCTTGTACTTTGGTAACAGCAAGATGGGAGCAAGCATATTCCACAACTCTTTGTCATTGTCCTCCTTTTGCCTCAACAGGAAAGGAGATTATAACTTTAAAATGGAGAAACAAAGACAAAGGGGAACAACCTTGCTTTACATCCTTGGAGCAGGGACTGAGCAAGATTTGAGGCCAAGGTATTACACCACAGCAATTTCTCAACTCCTAGAGAGTATAAAAGGACTATCCAAAGGGGAGTTTGTCATTGCTTGAAAAGAGACCCAAGAGACATGATGAGGGCTCACGGGTCAACATCTGTTGTCCCTGCCTCCCTGGGCACAGATGAAAGCAAGCTCTTGAGCGGGTGTGAACATGTGTGGGAAATGCTTGTGTGTGCACACATGAGCAATCTGAGAGAATGAATGTGAGGGACTGGAAATAGATCTGTTTGAAATAAAATCACCCTTCCTTTTCATAAGATCTTACACTGAGTTTTGTTATATTCATTTCCTGCACCACATAGTGACAAATGTAGGGAGGAGTGTTTATCAGCCTCTTAGGCAAGCTCTGGGGAAGTGGAAGAAGTATCTAAAACCTGTAAGTCACTCCACTCTTAAGATCCCACTTACTTTTTCCAAAGTACCAAATTTTCTGGTCACCAAACACTACTTGGCTTTTGATGAAACACCATCCCATATTCTTAATGATGTGTTTTTTCCCCCCCTTTTTACATTTCCATTGTCAAAATATGCCTTTGTTTTCCCTTGGAAATCAATACTGGTCAGATTGCAGCCACTTATCACTGTAGCAGCCCTTGTCCAGGTTCAGGATATTAGTAACAAATGACATGCTTCTGCGTACTTGTGTCTCACTATTCAGTTTGTTTTGTCTTTCCACAAAAGAATACTTACTTGTATTCAACTTTCAATTAGAAGGACATTATTTACTTTCTGAAGGAGCAGAAGTTAAGATGTTATAATTTAATCTCATACTGACTTGTATGTGACCTTTGAGCTTTTCTGCAAAACATCCTGAACTCCCTTTTTTTCTACAATTTATCATGACTCACCCATTACAATAAGTTTGCTTCACTTGGTGGAGTCTTGGGTATCTTAATTTTGGCATGAATTTTTGAGTACAGCTGTGATATCATCATTAGTGCTGCTTCATTTTAGCAATCTTAAATTAGGAAGATGTAAGAGAAGAGATTTCTTAACAGAGGTAGGTGTTCTTTACTACTACACTTGATCCAGTGAAAAAGGGAAGGTCTGAAAATAGAATGGTGAATGTATCATTAAATGTTTTCTGGTGCACTGGGAAATGCTGTCACTCCTTGACACGTGTGTCCATGCCCATCCCAGGCCCCCAGCAAACACTGACACACCCAAAAGGCAGAGATCTCTCACTGGGTAACCTTAAAAACATGAGGTAATTCTGCTTGTTGGTTCAGCACCGATGAGGTCACATTTCCAGTATGTCCCAAGGAGGACCTGGAACAACCAGGGGCATACCAGATGGGAGCAACAAAAGAGATCAGCTCAGTAATTGTGGAGAAGTAATGGATGAGAATGTAATTGCAACAGTGACAATTTGAGAGATTTAGGTTAGATATTAGGAAAACTGCAAACAGGATAGAGATGCACTAGAAGAGATTCATTGAGGCAGCAGTGGAATCACCATTACAGAAGGTCTTTAACAACAGGCTAAACCAAACATCCTTCAGGGTGCATAGTCTGACTTTCAGTTCAACAGAAAACCAATGCCTTACAGCCACACTTAGTGCTGTTCCATAAGCCGCATCCACCACCGCAGTTTCCACACAGGTCCCCACAATCCCAGTGCTCTGTCTCAGTCGTGCTAACTACAGAGAAAACAGTTCTCCGCACGTAATTCACCCTCTGCAGGTGGGCAGCATGGGGTTTATTAACTCAGAGATGTAGCAACGTAGATGTCAAACACTGTGCAGAGACCTGTGATGTCCAAGAATCAACTGGCTCCTATCAGCATGTGTACTGTTACATGTGCCCTCCCTGAGCCATATTATGTATGCAAACCATCGCATTCTGCTTCAATTTATGCATGTGGGGAGAGCTACAAAAGAGAGCGAGTTCAAAGGGAGAACTGCCATGAGCCTGAACAGCACAAGATGTCAAAGAAAGTGCAGCCTTTAGTATCCTGAGAGGCTCCTAAACATTATCTCCCTTCAGCCATGCACAGATGGCCCTTATCTATGCTAAGGAGGAGCATGTTTTCTTTCTATCGCAGGAGCAAGATGCTCCAAGGATGTTGCTTCACCCCTGGTATCATGGCTCTGGAAGAAGCCCCAAGAGAGGCAGTTTCTGTAGAGCTGCCACAACACTGCTCCATTTCTCTGTGTGTCTCTACTATGGGTCTACTTCTGCATGTCCCTTAGGTGTGAAGATGAACGTTCGGGGCTGTAGCCTGGCTCCAGCACTGGCTTGCTGGGATTTTGACTGTGCAGCACCACTGGAGGCTCTATGCCCCAGTTCCCTGGGCTGGACCTTGCAGCCCACTGGGCAGCAGGCATTAGCTGTAACTGGCTATATTACACTGCGATGGATAGAAGTAGCCCAGCTTCATTTTGAATCCCAGTTTCTGCATCACTGTGGAGAGTCTCATTGAACTGTCACTTGCTGGGGGAGGAAAAGAGAGTGCTTTTTAGTAAGAAGATCTTAATTTCTGCCCTGGCTGATGCCTGCAGAAACAACAGCATGAGGTGTGGTGACAACTATGAAGTCCTTTGTTGGCCTGTGGCTTGTAACAATACACATGTAACTCCCTCAGGCTTTGTGAGGATTAATTAGCTAATGTTCATGAATCTTTGAAGATAAAAAACACTCAGTAATTGTTAAGGGATTGCTGTCCTGGTATGTCACCAGAATATCAAGAAGTTACTTCTTGCTCTGCAAGGTGCAGTTACTTCAGGTGATTCTACACAGCAAGCTATTTTTCCCCACTTTCACTAAACTTAAAACTCGATTGGGGAATTATTTCAGTGAAAGATACAAGTCTTCTTTTCATCCCAGGCTCACTTACATGAACTGTGTCCCCACTGCCCCAAGACTGTGTCATGAACTGTTCTCCTGAAAGGTTTGTTTAAGCTTTCCAATACACTTCAGTGTGGAATAAATCATGCTGCTGGGATGCCAAGAGGAGCAGATGCAGCACACTTAGCTCTGCCTTCCTCTCCCGCAGTGACAACATGCTGCATTGGTTCAAACATACACCTCCATGGAGTGGCTTCAGGGAATGAAGGTGCAATTGGAACAGCTTTGAACCTCGGTTTGTGTCTGACTGCTCAGTTCCAGCCATACATAGCACACTGGTAATTTGCTTTCGGTTGTCCCTGGTATCTCTTCTCCAACAGTGACAGAAAACAAGAGAGACTGTCAGGTTTGGAAACCAGTTCACCTATAAAGACATATACACATTTCAGAGAACGATAAGGGTACCTCTCTGTAGTACTCCTTCCTGGCCACATATAATCACAAAATGTAACATACAAGCTGCAGCTCAGACACCAGTGGTCCATCACACTGGGGCTGGATACAACTCACTGCTCCTGGAATCTCACCTGGCTCACCTCTGAGCCAAAACCCTTCTCTTAACAAGTAAATTAATCCTCATTCTATCATGGTTGTTTAGGGTTGGTTGTAACACCAAAACAACTGCCAGGTCCAAAGCACATTGGAAACTTGAAACAACGTTTGATGAAAGAAAAAGGCAAAAAACCAAACCAAAACAAAAAAAAACTTTTCAAAGTTTTGTGGAAGGAGAAAGACAATTCCTTGACTGGCAGTGCAATGGAGGGCTTTCAAATACTCCACTCAGTCTTAACATCCAGGGTGCCAGGTTTTACTAAAGCTAAGCAGGGTCTGAAAGCAGACATTAGGTGGTATATTTAGTGGTATCTCTCGGTACTGAATTTCTATCAATATCAATGCAAATCAGAAAACTACAGTTCAACCCTGACTTAAGCACTTAAATCTCTTTAGTTTTCCTAGGTTACTCTGAATGAAAATTGATTTTTAGATTTAAAAATGGCAGAAAATGAAACATATGGAACATTTTCTTCTAAAATGCCCTCTGCTCTAGTTGGATGAGCCAGTATTTTCTAAAGGAGAAGCTCGTTTGTTAGAGTATAACAATCCTTCCAGCTGAATGTGCTTGGAGAACCTTAGAAAAGCTCTAGAACTCTCATACTCTGGAAAGAAGAATGGGGCTTTGAAAAATTCAAGATAATTAATTATTTCATAACCTTCTTGGGTATAAGATTAAATATGTGACTCCAGCAAATGCATTTCATCATCCAAAGTCCACAAAAATTTAGGCAAAGATAGGAGATGATGTTACAAGCAATACAATTCACAAAACATTGTGTAACTTGGACCTAAAACAAAGCCTGAAGTTTTGAAAGTTTTCTGATTTGTGCCTTTATCACCCCAAATCTGCTGTTCTGTGGAAAGCTGAAGATGCAGTACTCAACATATTGCATGTTCAAAGCCAGAGGTGGAGTGTCCCCTCAAATGGCTGCTGGAAAGAGTGTTTCCTACACTACATGCATATACTCATGCTGATGGACTTCTAAGGCTTGTGAAGCATGAGATGAGGCTGCTTTCTGGTTTTTTAGCTGGTTTTCTAATTTAGCGCAGGGAATAGATATCTCTGTTTTTTTAAGGAATCTCTTCAGAGAAGTTGCTGAATTGGAACTTCAGGCAAAAAATTCACCAGTCTTCTCTGGAGAGGGTCTAATGTGGAAGTGTAAGGTTTCATCATTTTATCCAGGTTATTTTAGAAGGTCTCTTGACCTTCTAGTTCTGGACAAACAAGCCATGCTGCAGCAATACTAATTGAAAACTGGAGGCTTCAGCATTTTCTATAAAACTTACAAAAAATTAAAAGCCTCCTGCCATTAATAATCAGCCATACAAACATCTTCACAAAGAAAGGGAATAGCAGTAGCTACAGAAACTGAGTTAAACAGATGACCAATCACTTTGGCTTATTGTTTATTTCACAAAGGGACTACCAAGTGCTCTCTCAGCCAAAATGGCCCAGATAAGGCAAATCTGCATTTTGTAACCATAACTGACTGAGATGCAAAGCTAGAAATCCCAGCAGGGCTGTTTCAGTTAGAGCAGCATTCCTCTTGAAGTTTCTGGTTTTTATCCCTACGCCATTCACATCTTTTCAGCTCCAAAATGCTCCCTATTTTTAGTGCACAGTTTGAATTAAAAATTAAACAAAATGGGAAGTAGCAGACTGGAAATCACTGTGCCAAAGCACTGTATGCTAATTGCAGACACATTACATGTCTCAGCCCCATTCTCTTTCCACTGAGTTGAAAGCAAGTTTAACAGATCTTAGATCATAGACTGCTTTGGGCTGGAAAGGACTTTAAGGATCAAGTTCCAACCCCCCTGCCATGGGCAGGGACACCTTCCACTAGACCAGGTTACCCAAAGCCTCATCCAGCCTGGCCTTGAACACCTCCAGGGATGGGGCATCCACAGCTTCCCTGGGCAACCTGTTCCAGTGTCTCACCAACCTCACAGTATAAAATTTCTTCCTAATATCTAATCTAAATCTGCCCTGTTTCAGCTTAAACCCATGGTCCATGTCTTTCCTGAGCTGAGGACCCCAGAGCTGGATGCAGCACTCCAGGTGTAGTCTCACAAGAGTGGAGTAGAGGGGCAGAATCACTTCCCTCTACCTGCTGGTCACACTTCTTTTTGACACAACCCAGGACACGGTTGGCTTTCTGGGCTGCAAGTGCACATTGCTGGGTCATATTGAGCTTCTCATCAACCAACACACCCAAGACGTTCTCCTCAGGGCTGCTGTCATCTTCCCTCCTCTCTCCTACACTTGTCTATTGTCCTTGTTTTGCTCAGTGTATACTTGGTTCCTTCCTTTGCTTTTATTTTGTCTTAGTTTCCTATTATTTCCTTTCTCATAACACACTTGCTCTTGGGCTAATTCCTGATGTGCCTGCACCAGTGAAGCTCCCATTGACTAAAATGCTGTGGAGCAGCTAGGGGCAGGAGAGGACTGAGAAGGACTGGAGACGGACAATGACTCTATATAGAAGAAAAATTTAAGTGGCACAAATAAAAAGTAAAATCCGAAGCATAAAATTTTACCCATCCAGAATTGCTTCAAACTTAAAAGAAAATAAAGTCCTTATAAGAGGGCATGAGGATATGATCACTGCCTGTTTCTCACTCTTATATGTAAAGCACAATTGTGTTGCCTAGTGATGCACAGGTGAATAAAAGGGGAGTTTAAATGATGGAAATGCAGAGTAACTTCCTGGAGCAAGCAGTTATTCCATCGGTACAAATGCCTTCAAAATTGGGTCCCTATTCTAAGAGATTAATAGTATTACAGTCTGCTCCAGAGATCTCTGAAATCAGCAGAGATCTTTCAGTCTATTTTACCTGGCTTTTGATTAGCATCTTAACATAGACTAAAAACATGACAAGGTACAATAGAGCTGAGAAACAAAGAACAGGAAAGGAAAGATTTGCCAGAATATTACAGACAACCATCATTAATTCAAGAGAATGATGATGTCAAGTCCCAAATAGCTGCAAAGTGTTTGAACTAATATGTTCTTTCTAATCCATACTTTATTTTGAAAGTGGAATCATTATGCATGTGTCACTGGAAAGATCTTCACTGCTTGAATTTGCTACATTAGCCTTAAGGTTACTGAGGTATTAGAATCCAAGATTACCAAGGTTAATCTGCAAACAGCTCTGCCCAGGAACACCATCAGTTACACCTCTCCTAGGTATAAAAATCATGGAAGTTCAGAGGCAGGTTCACTAGACCACGGGCTCAAGCCCACCACAGCCACGCTGCTTTGCCCCAGTTCAAAGGGACATAGTCTAATGCAACCAAGACATTGTGTAGCAGTACCTTCTGACCTTTTTGACACAAGTCAGTACCTATTCCTTCTGCAGAGACCATCATGAACAGGATTAGAGCATTAGCCTGCCCACCTTCTCCCACCAGAGGTGCTCACAGTTACCTTAACCATACCTCAGTCCCGAGGGCCCTACTGAAGAGGCGGTATATTAGCAAGAGCCCTTACACATTCAACACCTCACCGACAGGGCAGGTGTCTCTAGTTGCCTCTGAAGGCACATTTGGAAGGTGTGGATGAGCTGGGTCAAGCTAGCTGGGTGCTGCTGGCACCTGTATCACTCTTAGGGCTGGGACTGGTACACTGGTCAGCTTCTCTGCACCAGCACAGGCTTAGCTGCTTGCAAACATGCTGCAATGAACAACCAAACACGAAGAAATGACAAATGCAAATGGGGTGTGGGGAAAGGGTGGGCTCAGCACCAAGCTGACAGGAAAGTTCAAAGGTAGCTAGAGAGACTGTTCATCTACTTACCCTTTTAAGCATTTGGTCTATAAATTCCTGCTGGGTTTGGTAGTGTATGAAGATCTCTTTCACTGCGGTTAGCATGTGCACATCACTGCATTCCAAGTGTATGGAATGACCTACTTTGCACGCTTAGTGGTTATTTTCCAAACCTGAGTATCTTGATCACATGAAAAAGTAAGGTTATAACAGCATGCACAGGGTGTTTGGGCCTTGTGCTGAGGCCATAGCCCCAGTCTGTCAAGCCTGCCACATGAGAACTTCTCCACAAATCCAGGGCTAGGACTTTTACTTGAAGAGTAACATAGAAGAATATTGCACACAAATAACTCTTCTAATTTTGATGAATAAATGAAACTGGGATGAGGGTTCAGGAAGGAAAAAGAGGGCTAGAGGGTGTTCTCTGCAGCTTTCCTTATGGTGCACATCCACAAGTGGGATTAGAAACAGGGGCTCACAGCAAGCCTTCCTGGGGCAAGGAGAAGGACCTTTCCTGGGGTGCTGGGGAGCTTTCCTGGGGCTCCTGGACTATGCAGCACGTCCTGCAGCTCAGTCGCTACGCAGTTACCTCCAGCTTCACTTCCCATGCCCCCACAGGATAGGGACCTGGCTAAACTGGTCTGGTCTGATTCTCGTAAGTGGAAAGTATCTGGGACTCTCACTGCAACTCAACACATGGGACCATTTTAAATAAAAAGATAGATTCTGTGTTTCTGCGCTTTTCAAGATATTCACTCACCCTTCACCTTTTGTTTTATGCTTGAGACATTATTTGAATAACAAGAGAATATATCAGCTGCTTCTCTATTCTTTAATGCATTTTGAATAGTATTCTCTTTCCTCTTCTTGTAAAAGCGATGTTAAAGGGACAACTCTGGCATACAATTGAGGTAAGTTATGTTTTACGCAATCAGATATCAACGGGCATGTTTTGAAGGGCTTTCTTTTTTAATTCTTTCCACTGAAATGTGTTTAAACACAAATAAGTATGTCCTGGCAGTATTTTCTAATTGAACACAGAAATACTATTGTACTGAAACAGCAAAGCCTAGAAGTAACACTGACAGGAAACAGATACAAACTGAACTGTGATGTTACCAAATGTCAAAATATAAAAAGCAATGGCCACGTGGCAGGAATATGCACTCTCATTCTCTGTATTAAGTTCATAAAAAAAAAATTATTGTTTAAGATGCTTTGGCCAAGAAATGTAAAGGCCTTCTGGACAATGCGAGAAAAATAAGCAAGAAAATCAATGCAGATGTTAGTAGTTTGCCTGCACCAAGTAAATATTTGCATGTTTGCAGGTGAAATTACCTGCATAGCTTTTCAGGAGGGTGGAGGGAATCACATCTATTCACTACCTTGCTGTCAATTGAGAAATAAGAAGTATACCTGCTGGGCTCTCCTAAAGTACCTCAGCAGAGGTATAATAAAGTGTGATCAGACATTGTCAGTGACTGACCTCAAGCACAAGTGCTAGTGAGTTTTAAGGGGATCTGAGTTTGTATGTGCTGGAGGAATTTTTGAAATTCCCGCCTATATTTTCTCAGTTGTGCCTGAATCTTATAATTTGCCCCTGGAACTGAATCAAACCACAGAGAGCAATTTGGGCTCATTGCGGTAATGGACAAATTGACGTTGCCTGAGGACAGCAAATGCTCCAACTGCCCAGAAATTTAGGCAGCATCTCACACTTGCTGTGAGAAGCTGAAATGGGAATTTTTAAGCCACAGAGCTTGGCAAACTTTGAAGAGGCTTGAAAATTAGATTGATTGAGCATCATACACAAGACCATTATTCTTACAAAATTCTTTCACTGTTCCCAATAAAAAGATTGTTGTAAGTGCAGAAATGTAAAGTGCTTTGACAAGAAAAAGCAACAGCAAGAAGCAGACATTGGCTGACTTCTGTAAACCTGAAAAGAATTAATCTTTTGAAAATAGGAGTCAGATTCTCAGCTGTGGGATAAAAAAGGCTCAATTCCACTGTCTTCAACATAATTGCGCTGTCAAAGCCATCTACCACTGTCTCATAGTCACAAGACACTCTCGTACTGTTATCACAGATTCCTCCTTTTTCTAGCATGGGCAAGGAGCCTGCAGGGCTGGCTGTGGGGGGAGAGAAGAACAAAACAGAGGAAGGGCCAAAGCAGGGACGTAGCACCAGGAAGAAGGGCACAAAAGGGGCCCAGCTGGAGCCTGGGACCCCAGGGGCTCATGTGGCAGTTGGGACAGCAGCAGAATGCACCAAGAGCAGCTGCAGCCATTGCGGCAGAGGCCTTCCCTCCCCCTCTGAACAGACTTTCTTTCCCCGTCCTTGCTGCCTTTCTCTGTAGCTGGTGCCCTCCGTGTCACCAGCTGTCCACATCCAAAGGCTCGCCACAGTGCCCATGTTCCCCTCGCTCCCCCTAGTTCTACCTAGCCCTGCTTTTCGCTTTGCTGCCCCTTCTCCCGTGCCTTTTCCCTTCCAGCCACCCTCACCAAACCACGTGCATTAAGGGGGAGATGCTGGTGGGCTGGTGGCATCTGCAGTTTCTTAGGTACCCACACTGATCGTGCCATGGTCCTGCCCTACCAGTTTGGACCACAGGCTTCTTAGGAGCGGGCACTGTCATCAGCTGGAGTCCCAGGATGTTAGCCTAACAACCCATGTTTTGTACAGAGGGCCAGCACCTGGAAGCTGAGTGGTGGGTGCGAGTGGGAGAGGCTTTTTCATGGCTCTGTGTGTGGGAGAATGAAGAGAGAAAAAAGGCATGAGACTTGCCACAAGCCTGAAATGGGCAGCAGAGAATTTTTTTGAGAGGGACTGCAATGTGCCTGTTGTTGTCAGCCCAAGGAAACCAGGAGAGCTGCCTGTCGGAGCAAACCAGCGCTCTCCCTGGCTGCTGAGGATCCCTTAGGTGAGCCGGCATGGTTATTCAGCCAAGGAAGAGCCGGCATGGTTATTCAGCCAAGGAAGACCGGGGGCTGCAGCTTGTCAGCCATCTGTGCCTGCCAGGCTGCAGCCAAAGCAGCTCCCCTCACAACCTGCACTGCTGCTGGCTCTCATCTTGGCAGACAAGGAGAGGGAGATGAGAGAGGAGTGGTACGAAGCTCTGTCTTAAGGAGGATTATTAGTGTCAACGAATTTCTGTTTTTCTATAAGAGATGTGACTGATTACACCAAACTCTTCTTTCAGCCTGAAGAGTACAATATAAAAATTCCACGTGTTACGCAGAGCTGTACTTGTCTTACTGCACTCCTACCTGCGGCATATCCTGTGTGCCACTGACTTCGTTTAAGCTTTATTAGACTGAGGACTTATTTTAAAGAAACACCCACCATCTAACAGAGAAGCACCAATTCCTATGGATACCTACACTCAGCATCAAATATTGAACCCCTCATCTACTGAACTCAATGCCTGAGTAAAGGCAAATTTGGATCTGAATGAAAGCCTCTTGCATATTTACCTGTCTAACAATTCTCCATGAAATATTAATGTGCCTATGTAACTATCTACTTGCACATTAAAACTTCACACTAGCTTTCCTAACACATATGGCTGGACTTCAGGAGCAGCAACTTGTGAGTAGTTCTCAGTGCAGCAAGGCATCGAGTGCCTGTGAGCATTTTTACTCCCTGAGTGTAATATTCTACACTTCTCCCAGCCTACGCATGGTTATTTACTTACTCCCTTCTCTCTACCTTAAATATCTGAGACAAAACAAAGGTGAACAAAGGGGACCGGGTGAAGGGTATTCAGCATCCCTCTGACTCTCAGCTGTGAAACTGCACGTGCTGTGGGTTGTATTTTTGACGAGCCTTCACATACAGGGGATTTCTCCTAGCATCTCCCCATGCCGTGAGGAGGGTAGTCTGATCTCACACCCTTCACTTTCCTTGTTCAGGGAAACCTCCTGGCTGCTTCAGCAGGAATTTGAGGAAATGCCTCAGGCTTCCCGAGCTGCAGGCTGCAATGCCATAGCCACATGGAGTTGCTCATAGCCATATTTGCCATGACTGAGTCAGACCAGATGATGATTTTGAATCTGTAGATAATTTTAAAATGGAACTGCACTGAATGAAGTGTTAGCTTCATCAAAAAGCCACATTATGCTGGAGTTATCAAACACTCAGCTATGAATAAAACTCTTTTATTCCTTCTCCATGCTTATTTGTTCTTTTAATGTCTTCTGCATTAATTTCCCTTGGTTTCCTTCCCCTAAGTACTGTCTGATGAGGACAGTCTTGCATTTGGTCCCTGTTACACGATCCTCCAACTGCCCAGTGACAACAGACATAATTAGCCTGAATGGGAAGGAAAAGCAAAAGATAATCCTGTGAAATGACAGCTGCAAACATCCCGTTTGGTAGTCTTCAGCATGTGCTAATGACTGTTTTCAACAGTCAAATGTGACTGTACGGTGGGCATGCATGATAGCTGAAGAAAGTAATGCAAAATCTTTTACCAAATGATAAGTGGGCCAAGAATCATTATAGATAATTCCTTGCTGATGCATATGAGCAGACAGATCTTGGTCCATTTCTGCCCTCAATTACATGGTGCAGTGACCAGGCAATTTAAGGGGGACAGCACCTGTGTTAGTGATGGGACCCTGAATCCTCCATATATTATAATTACAGGAGGCAGGGCATGCTTAAGCACAGCTTACACTTAGTTCTGTGAACAGAGCATATTAAGTATGCTGATATTTCTTTATTGTTTTAATTTTATATCTAATTATTATATCTAATAAAATCAATCTAATAATTATGCTACTATTACTAGCTAAGCAAATGCAAAGCACTTAGCATTTTGTCACAGAAACATATACTTTTTTTTGAATTTTGCATTCTTTGGAGTACTTACCTTAATCTAGTGAATCATGTCTTTCATTTCAGCCTTTCAGAGGGTAAGCTATAACTTATCTTTACTGTAAAGCCACTGAAGTGACTTGGGCTTCTTTGGAGATCAGCTAGTTATACTAGCCTTAAGAAAGGGAACAGACTTCTGGAACTAAAAATGTTCTGCATCTTGGAATACACTTATACATAAGTATTTAAAAATGTATGTCTTCATTGTCAGGTAGGACAATGTAGGTAACTGTTAAGTTGAAGTCCATTGACAATGTTTTCTGCTTACTATCACTAATAATGAAATGTAAAACTAATTCTAAAAGTCAAAACTGATGTGCTGGATTTAATGTGGACAGTAAACAAAGAGAAACTCAGACTGTTTTGGGGGTCAGCTCAAGTCAGAGGTCTTACTATGTGATGAGAAAAAGCATATTTCTTACCTGACATGACAATACTTTTATGTTTATTATGTGTATTGATCTACAAGATTTACTGGGACCCTTGAGCAGTCTTTAAGTATTAATTTCCTTGTTTTTGAGTCTTGTTTTGTAAATGCTGTGACAGATAATTATCTGTAGTCATTTCACAAATGTGGCTTTTGTAAAGGTGTCTGTTCTCTACATTTTCTGTTTCTTCAGATGTATTTTTCAGATTTTACTTTTCTGATAGATAGCTAGACAAAACAATAAAATAAATGGAGTCATCAAGGTCACTAGATAATTAAAAAAGAGAGAAGGCAGATGTGCCTGGAACTGGATATTGATATTCCATTGTAGTTATACATGGAAAGAGAGTAAAAGTGCACTCCCTGCACAGAATACAAGTTGTCGACACCCTCGCAGAGGTGTGGGGCACCACACGTGCCAGCAGCTCCTAGCCAGGTTCTCTGCTTTGCTCATGGACAGCCTGAGCAGTAAGGACACACAATGCTGTGCAACACACGCCCTGCTTTGCCCTCAGCTCTGCTATGGAGATGTGGTCCCACTTCTCAGATAAAGCCAATTCCCTTTCCATTGAATCATTTCTCACCTTGAATACTGTGTGATTTAATATCAAAAGCCTGTCTATCTAGCACTTATCTGCATTGTGATACCTTAGCATTATACACAGACTAAAATAATTACAGTAAGACTGGCTATGGGCAGCTTGTAATTATGGCAAATATTTTCAATTATGCTACTATTTCTATGGGCAGTTTTGAAATAAACAATGTGTACTTGCTCAGTTTCCTGTGAAAAGGTTTGCTAGATTTTTTCCATTTCAATTATTCTGTTTCTCCTGAGTTTCTTCCTGTTTCTCTGCCTGCACTTGAATTTCCTCCTTTACTTCTTCCACACTGCCCCTAAAAGAGGTGAGAACAAATAAAATCAGAGCCTTTTAAAAGAACATTTCCAAAATGTTTTCTAAAGAAAATTATTGTGCTGGCTAAAATAATGTGAATTGCATCCACTATTGCTAAACTCACAGGAAACTCTTACCTATTTTAATTTGTAGCAAAGTATAGGACTGGATGAGGCTAAATAGATATGTGAGCTTTTTTGTTGTTTGAACTCATATTGTCTGAGGTTTCGTTCCACCAGCTAATAAACAGACCTATTTTTACTGTGTTGCTATTTCTGGTGACAGGATCAAATAAAAATCCAAATACAATCAGGTCTATTTAAAACAATATTAGAAGATGGACCTGGTTATATCTAAACTCTGCTATAAGCCTGAGAAAACTGTGAGTTTTCATCTTGACATAAAAGACTCCCAGTTTAAGAGACAGCACTCAGATCAGAAAGAAGACTCAGACATAGTTATGCAAAATGGACAATCCACTGAAATTATAAAAGTCTAATTAGAAAAGAAAAATTTAAATTATTTGCAATGAGTTCCTTTTCTCATGCAGAAAATATTGAAAAAGGTTATGCTGGTTTAGTTTAATATGGTAACATATGAATAAGACAAAGCTCTAAGGACTGACCAGTGATATTGTGTTTTCTCATGCTCACTTTAAACAAAGAGAAGGATGTACCTGGCTTATGGCTGCATCACAGGTAAGCGCCAATTCCCAAAGTGCTGCTCTGCATGGAATGGAGAGACTCAGGCTTCTGGTGAAGTAAGAACAGAAATGCAAAGAGAGACAGCTGGATAAAATTTACTTTTCTTGGTTTTTTTTTTTATCCTTCATGTTGTTACATTCTTAACTCATGCAGCATTCAGAAACAATTCAGTTTTTAATAGAGGGAAATTTCAGATTCTCAGCCACTGATATAAACCAAGGACAGGTCTCTGTCTTTGAGCAAGCAATTATTCTTTTTGTAATCATGACAGATGGTAAAGGATTTACAGGGATCCAGAGATCAGCTCAGTCTATCAAAATTCTGCCCTACAAATGGGATAACGCATCACATGCCCCCACAGAGCCCAGCAGCTAGATATGCCTGTAACTCTCAGCATCTAGGCAAATTCTGCTTGCTGTCTTAAGCAAAAAAAAGGAGTAGAAGAAAGTTTCTGAATAGCAGGTGCTAAGCTCTGATTTCCGAAAGCCGAGGGCACAGGGGAGAGCAGTCCGTGGGCTCAGCAGCACAGCAAACATGAGCAGCATCGCATCCCCCTCACTCCTGTCTGGTTCCAGGGAGCATTCGAGCACTATCAAGGCAGTCAACATCTATCGCCTTCACTCAGCACCTCACTTAGAACAGTAAGATTTTCAAAATGTTGAGCAGCCACAGCTCCCACTGAGACTGTTGAGGGTTGTAGCAACTTAGCATGTGCAAAAGATTGGGGGATTTTAATTTCCACTTTTAAATATCAACTTTGGTGTCTAACTTCAGGTGTCCAACACTTACGATAGGAGCCAAACAAATAAGCATGTCTGCTCTTGACTAATACTTTTTGGAAAACTGAGCACATCAGAGAGTAATCCTGAGAATGAAGGCTTCTTTCAGTAAAGTTGTTTTCACATAAAAAGATTACTGGAACAAAGCAATATTTTTTTTTATTTAAGTATTTCTTAATGTATTTACTCATACAAAATAACTAATTTCTAATATAGGACCTTGTGTGCAGAGCAAATAATAGAGGGGACTGGAGTTTTCTCCACCACATCTTTTCATATCCTCACTTCTGCTTCTGATTAGGTTGGAAGCACAGTGCTGGGATGGAGTAATGAACATCTATCCACCCAGTAATTTATGTGACAGGAAATTGAACAACCAGCTCCTCGGCCATTTTTTTCTGTGAATGTCCCAAGCTGTAAATGCATCAAACAGTAATAGAAAACCACAATTTCTGTTAAGCAAAAGGTCTGAATTTTCCCAGTATGTCTCCAGGCTTTATGGGGAAAAACACCCAGAATTAACCTATTGACAGAAAACTTGTAAGACCAAATGTTTACTCATTTGATGATGAATTACCACGGCGACCTAAATTGTCTGAAAATGTTAATGATTTTAGATGCTCCATAACCTGGGATCCTAAAATCTTAAAAAATATGTTGGTATCAGAAAAAAACCCACACATCTGCCACCCAAACCTCAGACCTTTCACAAAATGTTCTAAACTGGGAGTCCAAACTGCTGGACATCCAAACTAGTTCACTATTTTCACCCAAATGTTGGCTGGTGGACTTGGAAAGGGGAAAGGGGAGGTTCTTGTGAGGAACATTGCTCTGACAAGGCCACAACTAGATTCTAAAGTACCATCTTCCAGATGTCCTGCAGATACAGGACTTGATTTTACTCACCCAGAATTAGGATTAATACCACCAGTTTATAGAATTAGTTTTGAAAACCTGGAAAGAATGACTCACTTTGTGAACCTGCCAGCCATAAATTCATAATTTACAATCTGATAAAATATATTTGAACAAGGAAAACTCTGTGTTTCCTTAGTAACCAAAACTTCAGTGAAGTTCAATTCTTTGGTGTGTTTAAATTGTCTGAAATAGACTACATCAAAACCCTCAGCAGCAGCAAAGAGCAAGGTGCCTCTGTCCATTGAGTAATACAAGTATAAAATTCAATTCTATTTTTTCACTTTGACTGCCAATTTTGTGGCACTTCATTTAAGCCTGAATCTCCAAAGAATCAATTCAAATTAGCTTTATAATTTTCCCCAAAGAATTTGCTTTAAAATAAATTGAATTGGAACATAAGACTTAGTAAATGAGTATAAAATTCAAGTGAACTTCTCTGAAGGAAAACCTCTTTTAATCAGAAGACAAATAAAGCTCAGGTGCAATAATATATGACAGCTCTAAAAATAGTTTGTCCTTGCAGGTGGTTTAACATCAGACAAAGCATACTTCGTGTCGTTGTGATGTCTAAGGGTTTCATGCTGTGTTACTGGGAATATGAGTTGTTACATAAGATTGTGTTTTAAGGCAGACATAAGAATATTTTTTTTTTCCCCAGGACTGTCATTTCATCAAATCTTAGCAATGTTGTGGCAGAGTACCAGTGCTTTTTGACTTGTTTTTGTACAGCTGTGGTTCAGAGTGAGATTTATTCAGTTTTCCATTGAACAGTGGCATTTTTTGTTACAACTTTGGATGTTTTCTTGCACAGGTGTTAAAGTTTATCCTCCCTAAGCAGCCAATAGAAAGTTGGGGGCGTGCATGCTTGTGACCAGGTACCTTGAGCACTGGCAGTGGGCACAGGCTCCCAGGGGTAGAGCAAGGAAGTGGGATGGTTGCAGCAGTCATCTGCCCATTCATCTTAGCCTTCTGCCCAAGGAGGACAAGAGCATGCCTTGCACTGGGCTGGAAATGAAGGCACAAAGGCACAGCTAGCAGGCAGTGGGGTTGTCAGGAAAAAGCCGAGGATGCTCACCTAACATGATATTAACAGATTTTAACCAATGACGGGGTATTCAGCGGAGCACTGAGCCCAGATGTCAACAGCCCTTCTGAGTCCTATCCCCATCATTAATTTTCACTACGTCTCCTTGGCAATTCATTTAGCTTTCCTTTACAGTTCTGAATAGCAAATGCTGAGAAAGTACTAAGTTTAATTATCATATCACATATACATAAAAATCACTTTGCATTCTACTTATATGCTGCTACGTTCAAGGTTGAAAGCTGAAACTGAGATAATATGAATTCCAGCCACAGTTTCCATCTGCCTTGGTGTCAGGCATTCCCAGTAACCTACCTAAGGAAGGACAGTCAGGAGATGGGGATGTTCTCCTGTAGACTCCTGTGGCTCTCGCTTGCACCACTGTAGTCTTCAGAAACTTCACTTGAAATCTTCCTGAGGGAGGTGTCTCCTGTTGCCTCTCCACGGTGGCAGAAATCCAGGTCTCAGCTTTCTCAGCGCTAATCACAAACATGTTCATAAAGTGTTTAAAGGAAAAAAATATAATGCCTTCACTTTGATGCTACATGTTTACAGAGGTAGTCACTCATGTTGTCACCCTTTTCCTGTCAAAGCAAGTGAAATCAGCACACCAGATGACCTCCAATTAATTTTTTTAAAAATGCAAGGAACAGATAATGGCCGAGGCAGGTCTGTGGCTGAACGCAGCAGCTCATGCCCCTCGCTCTGTCCTTAGCTGCTGCATGGATTGAGAAGAGTTGCCCCTCGTGCCACCGACGTACCAGCAGTTTGAACATTTCCTAACACTGTCCGTTGCAAAATCGTTATGAATGAAAGATGACATCTACGTCCAACGTGCTGCCAAGTCTTGGTGTTTTGTGAGGAGCTGATGAGGGAATGGTAGCATTACCCCAGGAGTCCTAAAGATGTGAAGATGGGGACTTGAGTTTTTCTGCCTCAGAGGAGGCCTGGCGTTGTTTCGGGTGGCACAGGAGGACTGTGTGACCGCCCGGCGCGGAACATGGTGACCCGCTGCAGGGACCGTCTGCATACAGGAGCTGAACAAACCCTTGGGCCTGTCCTTGTGGCAAGAAAATAGAAATACCCCAACAACTCACAGGACTCAGCTTTGTATCAGGACAGACCACACAACACTTCCAATGCAGTTCTTCTACATTTCTTCTGAACTTAAACCACCTCACAACCTGTTGAGGCTGCGGGGGGCTGGTGGATCCCTGCAGGCCATGGGGCTCCCAGGGGCGGTGGGGCAGGGCCGGGCAGCCAGGGCTGTCCCAGGGCAGCAGAGCAGGGCTGGGGGCACCAGGGGCAGCCCCAGCACTTCCCTGGGGACAAGAACTGGCCGAGGCCAGGCTGGGACATGGCCTACAGGTGAGCCCGACTTGGTGGGGCCTCTGGGCAGGGCAGGGCTGTGGGGAGCTGGAGACCGGCTGTGGTGTCACTGGGCCGGGGCTGACAGCCCCTGGGGAGCTGACGTGGGGCCCTGGGCCGGGCAGAGAGCCCTGGGGGAAGCCAGACAGACTCCGGGACGTGGCACAAATTCTACTATTCTTATGTTTTACCCTGTANCAGCAGTTGGACCTGTCAGTGTCCTCCGGGACGTGGCACAAATTCCACTATTCTTATGTTTTACCCTGTATAATACAGAAAGATGCAGTATCGAGGAGCAAAAGCCCCTCTGCCATACCTGACAACATTCATTAATATTATTTGTGGCTTCTGCTTGGAAAAATACATTGCTAATATCCATATGGGCAATGGGATGCCCAAGATGCCCAAAGAGAACAAATGACAGGAGTACAAACACACTGTAGATACAGTCAGGACATCTCATTATTCACTTAATTATTCATTTTGTTTATTTACAGTAGAGATATCATACATAATATGGTATAAATCCCTAGCATCCTCCAACACCAGATGCTGGTTTTTCTCTCCAGTCCCAAAAGGAAAAACCAAAGCATCACTGTGAGAATTAACAAAAATGTCCAATTAAATTCCTTGCCAGAATGTTAATTTCCCAAAGATAGAAGCAGCAAATTCATAATAAGCTTCTAGTTGCCTCCCTTGTCACTTTTGCAAGCATTTGAAATGACAATAATCTGTGTTTAAAGCGGACATTACCAGGTACACAGGCAAATTTTAAAACTGATTTTCCAAAACCAAATACATAATGCTTCACCGTTTTCTCATCTCAAATACAGGTCAAAGGGAAGAACTGCTAAGGGCATTGCTCCGTTGAATGGCAAGTTATGCACAAATGTTGGTATAGAGGCATGGGAGATGGGAAGCCTTCACGCAGAATACAGAGGACCACAACAGGGTCTGGAAGGATCTCAGAGGTAATTCTTTCATCTCCCTGTCCCCTGGCAGAATGGACTATACCTTAGCTTTTCTTGGCAGATATGTGTTCAGCCTGTTCTTAGAGCCCCTCTGTTAATGGGCATTTGACAACTGCTCCAGGCAATAGATCCCTGCCAGTCTCTCCTTCATCATTAAATAGTTTTTCTTGCTTTAAAGTAAATCTCACTCACTGCAGTTTAATCACATTGCTTTTTGTACTAGCAACGGACATGAAGAAAAGGATTATGTTTTTGCATATCTGCAAGGGAGTTATCACGTCCTTGCTCGGTTTACACTTCTTCCTGGGATTGTTTCCAACTGCTCTGACACCACCCCCTGGTTTGGGGGGCCAAGGGCAATGCCATACACACTCATGTCAAAGGGAGTTTTGCCATTTACTGCAGCAGAAGCTGGCCTGAGCCCCAGCCACCTTTGAACCCCACTATTACTTGACATTCCCCCTGTGAAGGGGAAGTCCTAGCAGTGCGTGATAAAATGGGCTGAAGGCTTCACACTGCCACTCCATGCTCACAGCAAAATTTAAATTTTGGAAGCCCAGAACTACCAGGTATCTTTCCATTTAGAAAAATCACTATTAAATGCACATTTCTTAAAAAGTTTTGCAAGACATTGCTCTTTTTTTAATATATATATATCATGGTCCTACAAAATCATGCAGGCTCACATTAAACACACTTCTGCTTCATGTGTGGGACCAAGTCAGTGCTTTCATTAGCAATGAGCAACACATCTTAAGTTGCAGCCAGGCAGCACTTGGGCAATTATGCACATATATTATCTGGCACAGGGAGGAGAAACATCAAACACAGCTTGCCAAACTACTTTTGCCCATGTGATTTTTATGATAATGACAGAGACTATTCTATAGAGGTGAAATATTTAAGTTTTCTGTTGATTGATTCAGGAAGGAGCATTAACAGGTTTTGCAAAACATGCAAAAATGCTGTATTTGTGTAGCTGGAGATAAGCAAAATCAGTCAGAAAACAGTGGAGTAAGGATGTTATCTCAGCAGGAAGAAAGATGAACTGTGTATGTACCCTGTTCTTAAAGGCAGAGACCTGTTCAGACATGTTTGTGGATTACTTTGCCTACTGGGATCCTGTGCAAGCACTGATGCTGCTGCAGTAAATATTCCTGAAATAGTGATCGAGAGCAGTTAAAGGAAAGAAAATATGTTATACTGGATTACATGCAGTTCCAGCATGGAAGCTTTAAAAGTAATAAATATACAAAGTTTAAGATAACCCTAGCCCTGTAGTGAAGGTAAGTGAACATCACAGATATTTTGCAATTTACAGTAACAGTGTAACTGTAGAGTTAGATTAACTGCTATGCTCTGAAAAGTGACTATAAAATGATATTGTGGTGTTTCTTGTTTATTGCACAACAATGATTTTTGAATAAAATATAAGTTGTAAGTAAAAAGATGCTTCGCATACTTGCAAATCTTCCAACAAAAGTTCCAACAGAAGCTGACGTACGTAGATTACTGTTTTCATGCACTATCATCAGAAATTGTAGAATCATAGAACCATAGAATGGTTTGGGTTGGAAGGGACCTTAAAGATCATCAAGTTCCAACCCCCCTGCCATGGGCAGGGACACCCTCCACTAGCCCAGGCTGCTCAAAGCCTCATCCAGCCTGGCCTTGAACCCCTCCAGGGATGGGGCATCCACAACCTCCCTGGGCAACCTGTGCTAAAAGAATAAAACCTTCACTGACACCTCTGATTACACTGACTATGGATGGAATACGGAAAAATGTCCAAGGGTATTTCTCCACCGTGGAGCACGATACAGAAACATCTATTGTTAGCAGTAGATAAACTAGCTCAGATATTGACAGCAGCTTTGCTTCAGCTGCTTTTCACTGGCATATATCAGCTCATGCATGTCCCGCATCAAGCCCTAAGGTATTCAGCATCATTGTACGTAATGAGGCATGCCACTAATTTCAATAAACATTTTGGAAAATCCCACCTTTACCTTCAACTGGTGCCTATGTAGTCTTGCCAGTGTTGGATTTGCATTGGATGAAATGGATCATGACTCAGCAGACAGAATTAATACTGCTATTTCACTCATGCCTATGGAATAAATATATCAAACAACAAAAAAAGAAGTTTTAATATAACTGCTTTTGTGTTATAGTGAAAGTGAAACACTTTCATTTGCTTCTGTATCTCCCTCAGTACTTTAAAAGCATTTCCAGTGTCATTTTCCAAGGTTTTGTCGATTCTCCTGAGATGCTCTGGTCAGCCTGACATGGCATCGACAGCCTTGGTCCAGTTTGTTTTTTCAGTTTTATTGTTTGAAACAGTGTCCTTAGTAAGTTTCTATCAGCATTTCTGCTACACTATCAGTAGGACTGTTTAAAGACAGTACCATACTTAAACCTTCTCTTTGTGTGTAATAACTTCATAAACAGAAGTGTAAATTTTGTTTAAACTAGTGTAAACTAAATTCATGCTCTTGAAAAGTAAATAGGAAAGAAAGTAGAGAGGAATTTGAAGCCAGTCATGTTAGAGTATGAGAATTTAGGCTACCTCTGGAAAACACTGAAATACAATCGTTCAACATTTATCTTGGCTTCAGATTCCTCTTCACAAGAATTTTTAGGTAGACTTACCAGGGGTATATGCTCCTTATAGTAACTGAGATTTTATCTCCTGGAAATCTCCAATTTTTCATGTAATAACAGGATGCCACATCCATAGCCATTGTGTAACAGAAGAGTGCAGAAAACCTCTAAGGCGAGAGATGGA
Organism: Syrrhaptes paradoxus; assembly: GCA_013400615.1. Classification (NCBI taxonomy): domain Eukaryota; kingdom Metazoa; phylum Chordata; class Aves; order Pterocliformes; family Pteroclidae; genus Syrrhaptes; species Syrrhaptes paradoxus. Next base: position 373,764 of record VZTO01004129.1, read on the forward strand.
AGGTAGGTACTTCAATTATTGCCATTCACTTGGGAAGATGTAATATTTCCTGGAACCTAAGATACTCTGTACAAGCTCTTAGAGAAGCCCACAACCTTAAACACATACAAAGTAAAAATAACCATTCCCATTATCTTCATTTGTTCATTTTATACCATTTTGGGAATTTAAATGATGTTCAAAAGAGTTTAAACTACATTTACACTAGTTCTAACATCCCTTTGCAGGGTGAGAATGACATAAAAAGGCATGAATATAAATAAGAATTGCAGAAAATGCATGAGATAATACAATACCCAGTCAATAAGAAATCACAGGATGGTACTATACCTATGTCAATCAACACATTCTTAAAAATCAATTCTTGTTAAATAAACTTGATGTGATTTTCCTATGAAACTATAAGTCTGGTGTATTGATGTCATTCTGATATGACAGTCTCTGTGAGGCATTTGACTCAGTAATAAACAAAATTTGACTTTTGAAATTGCTGTGTAAAAGCAATGTTGCATACACTAAAGAGATTCCAGTGTCCAAAAAAAAAGCCCCATTTATGAGGAAACTTTTCTGAGTTATTTTCTAGAAGACTAATTTTGTGATCTTTCCTTATTAATGCATTACTCTTTAATGATTGTGTTAGTTTGTAGATTAATGGAGACTTGTAAATAATGAAGTGGGCAGGTCATTTTTTACCACATTTAAACACTTGATGCAATATACAACCCACATCGGGCACATCTTTGTGAAATACAGGGATATGCTATTGAGAAGAAATAATTTTCTTATTTTCAGCCCAACTAGATAGAGGTTTTGAAGTAACATATAACATATATTTTTCCGTCTTTTCTTTCACGTGCAAGTCCATCTTTGGATATCTCCATCTTTGATACCCAAGTCCCTGTTAAGAGCTATAGCTTTGCTGAAAGCACTATAAAAGTAATTTAAAAGAAAGTAGGTGTAAGGAAGAGCAAAGCTGCCACTGAAGAAATTCCTCTGTTGTCAGAAGGCTGTGGAAGACTATTAATTAGCAGTTAAAATCTTATCTCATTTGTATGCTTCCTAGAAAAAAGGAGCATGTTGTAAAAGAACAGTGAACGACATATCTATATAAAAGATCATAAATATACTTTGAAAGTCTTGGACTGTTTGCATTTTCTTGTGATAGAGTCTAGGTTTTGTTTTTTCAGCAATGATTGGAAGGGTCCATGCCATTTCAAGTTTAGCTTAGCCTGTGTTTAGCAGTTCCTGTAAAAGTAAACGTGGTTTGTTTTTTTTCCCCCTCAGTGTGCCCTCCAGCTATTTTAACTCCATGAGTCTGGATGCTGGGGCAGTATGAGGGGACTGAACCGCAGGCAGCACCCAGGATTCTGTGTTCTTTCTAAACAGTGTTTCCCATAGGCAGTTGGAGACAGGCCCTTGAACTAAATAGACCCCAGACCTGACCCCATCATGCATTTTTAAAGTTCATATTATTTCAGCAGGACAAAGGTGCCTGAACTTCTTTATGTCCCTTGGCCTATGTACACCATTTCTACATTTTTTTGTTCCACACTATAGCTATAGAACTGACACAGAGAACAGAGAACTGCAATAATGAATCACTGCAGTGGAGTACTGGTGCAAATCAGAGCGCTACAAATACTTTCTGTATGATCCTACAGTTCTTTTTGCCATGTCCAGCTCTCAACTAGAGATCCAATATCATTTCTCACCCTGGACTTAGAGTCCTCAGTTCTGTATGTTTAAGAGTTGGTCTTTTCCCATTCTAAATTTTAATACATCATATCAACTTGAAGATTGTGACAGTTTTTACAATTAGGAGCAAAATACTATAATCATGGCAACAACGTAAACACAGTAAGTTTCAGTATTAAATGATTTTTTAATAAATCTGGATGACTCACATTTCTTAAGCTCCACTAAATTTGGGTGATCTGCTAAGTTTAGAAATCCACAGCTGTTCTCATGGATCACTGTGAGCTGAGAAAATCTCTCTATGAAGTAGTCTCTGTCTGGTCACAACACACCCAGGTTGGGGCACTGCATGAAGATTTGAACGCTACTCACCTAGTAAGGCAGATATAACATGGGAAAGCATTGTAGAAGGTTGGGAAATGGCATTTCTAAGACAAAACCCCCATTCTATTAGCGTGCCTTGACATCACCTTTCAAAGGTAACATCGGTTCTGTCCCACTGACTAGCACAGAAAGCATGCTATTTGAGTTCCAGCTCATTTCACCTAATGGATATCTGGTTCTTACATATAGAATCAGATATAGCTGCTGAGAAATTCAGCGTCTCCATCTTCCTCCTATCATTTATGTACTGTTTGCCTTGGAATTAAGGAAGAGAGAGATTTCACTTTACCTGTACCTAGTGAGGTACATACATGTGATGGGAACAGAAAAAAATAGGCATCATTTTATAAGTACTTCACCTATAAATTGTATTCAGGAAAGTCTCACTAAAATGTGGGAGAAATTGGAGACTCTCTTGACTTAAGTTTATAATTATTATTTGTTATTTGTTATTTGTTTACAGCAGTTTTAAGTACATCCTACAGTCTGTAAGCTCACTTGAGGAGAGGATTGCATCTGGACAATTTCAAAAGAAATTAATCCAAGCAACTTAACATCTGACAGGTAAACAGAAATGAAGCAACGGAGTGGAACATATGATCAGAAACAGTGCCCATAATGAAAACTGTTATTTATTACTATTAATATGAACACACAAGGACAGTAGGAAGCAAGTGATCACAGATAAAATAAATTGAATAAGAAATATTTCTTGCACTAGAGTACGTCCTGGATGGATGTATATAAAGTTACAGCAGGCAAGAACATCTCCCAGTTACTGGATGAGAGAGGGAAAGAGGGAAGATAGCTTTGTAGACAATTACAGATTCTATCTCATCCTTCCACTCAACTCTTGGAAGATTCTCTGATCTTGCTAAAGATATATATATATCTCCAAATTCTTCCTTAAAAGTCAGCTGAAAGTTTGAATATACACTAAGTTCAGCCTGTCAGACTGAGGTTCATGGTGTACAATTTAACTATTTATTCTTATCTCTATTAAAAAAATGTTTCAAAATAAAAAAATCTAAGTATTTATGCTTACTTTACTTCCTTACATACACAGTTCTTGATAATTGCCCAGAATTAAATCATGTAGCTAATTAACCAACAAATGTTAAATTAAAAATAATGTGTAATACAAAAAAAAAATGAAACTGAAACAATAAAGGAAAGACAAATACACTACTGATTTAAAAAAAACAGGCATTATCTGCCATAAATTTAATCAGTTTCTATATGTGTGAGATATTTTGGTCAACAAAGGGCTGTTCGAAAAGTGAACAAATAAATTTCACAGTAACTGGAAATCAGAGTTGCTCCTGTTTTATCTGTTAAATCCAAAAGAAAAAGTAGAGTTGCAGCTCCTAACTAGGGTGATTGGGAATCAATTGAGATTTCAAATATTTTAAATATTCTGCACACACATACACATATAAATTAATACACTCGACTTGTCAACAGTAAAGCTTCAAAGGCTGTTCTTCAGAACTACACTTACAGTCAAAGTTCTTAAAGTGCTGGCTGAAACAAATGAAGTTTCATTGATTTTTAAATATCTTGAGATCTGAAGTTTTCACTTTGTCTCTCCACCAGAGAATATTCTTTAGGCAAAGTACACTGCTGATGCTTCATCTTGTCCATACTTTATTGCAGATTCAAACTCTTTGAAGCTGACGCGGCCATCAGAATCCTGATTGACTTCTCTGTAAGAGAAAAAAGATTTGGTATTTAAAACTCAAAAGACATTATGTAAAACAGACTTATCTGTAGATATCCAACACCAATGTTGTTTTTGAAAAGTTCAAGAGTCCTACCATTTGAATTCTATATAAAGACCGAATGAACTAAAAAATGCTTTTTGTGTAGTACAGCTCATATGAGGCTCTCAAAGCTTTTTAAAAAGAACAAGTATCATTATGTGTATTCAACAGGAGGTAAAAGATAACTACAATATGTCTTGTGCAAATTTAGCACTTCTAGCACAGTTAGTTCTTACACCTCTTCACTAATTCCCAAAATTCAATCTCCTGTGGCAGAGATCCCCAAAGTTCCATAACACAACATGCAATCCAAAACTTACATTTAAAATTTCACAGATTGCTCCATGACCTTTCACATTTTGCAAGAAGCTTACTTTGAAGCAAAGATTATGTTAACAAAAGACGTATTGCTTGTGGTTGTAAGAAAAAAAAGGCTAATTTGTAAGTTAGTACATCCTAAAGTGGATATTCCAATACTTAACACTCAGGAAATTAAAAGCTGTTAATATTTATTTCCATGGTGTAAGATGATAGAAGATGGCAATTCAAATAATGCCATTAACACACAGAGCTAGGTTTTATCAAATACACTTTGCAAAATTATTTTATGTGGTTATAAATTAGGCTGTGTTGTGGTTTAAACCTAGCCAACAGCTAAACACCACGCAGCCGCTTGCTCGTCCTCCCTTGCCCTGGGGAATGGGGGAGAGAACTGGAGTAGTAAAGGTAAGAAGACTCATGAGTTGAGATAAGAACTATTTAATAATTGAAATAACATAAATAAAATCTGGCTAAACTGAAGTTAATGGGAGTTTTGCCAGTAATTTTCACGGGGCAAGGATTTCACCCAAAATATCTGAGTTATGGGTGTAAATCAAATCTTTAATGTTTATATTCACTATGTGTGCTTGTTAGAAAGCTGCTCTTGAAAACCCACCCTTTATATGCTGTTTGTTCAACACCCTGAAAGCCACTAAATGACTCTGAATTAATAATCACTTTCTGAACAACTTTTCATCAGAGATTAGCAAGATATGTTGGGTGATAAATAAATGACAAATAAACTAGTAAGTAGTTAGATGTTGCAATCTGAAGAAACCGTACATTTATTTAAATATTATGGATTTTTGGAACCTTGCCAAAAGTAATCTGAAAGCAAGAATGGCCTTGGAGTGGTAAATTTTCATTTTTGTCTAGCTGAAGCAAATGATATATTCACTCTTGTGATTATGAAAATACTGTGTCACAGCATATTGATCTTTATTTCACAGGTCACTATTCATTTAACACTCCTAGTAAAATATATATAGATATTTCAAGGTATGTAGTGCCTCGGGTAGATTGTCTGATCTTTCCCTGAAAATTGAGTAATAATCAGCATCACAAGTTACTGACGGGGAGATATAAATTATTCTCTTATACAATTAGGTAATTGAAGACTCCCAAAATCACCTAAGTGTATTTTCATAGGAAACTGGATTAGATAAATGGTGCTTTCTTTCTGACAGGAATATTTTAACTGCAAATCTGAGTAGAGTAAATGAATAACCTAACAGACTAATATTTCATATAAGTTGCCTCTTTAATCTTCACGTTTATTAATTCACTGAAATGAGTACTTATCAGAAAAGTATCCACATNAATTAGGCTGTGTTGTGGTTTAAACCTAGCCAACAGCTAAACACCACGCAGCCGCTTGCTCGTCCTCCCTTGCCCTGGGGAATGGGGGAGAGAACTGGAGTAGTAAAGGTAAGAAGACTCATGAGTTGAGATAAGAACTATTTAATAATTGAAATAACATAAATAAAATCTGGCTAAACTGAAGTTAATGGGAGTTTTGCCAGTAATTTTCACGGGGCAAGGATTTCACCCAAAATATCTGAGTTATGGGTGTAAATCAAATCTTTAATGTTTATATTCACTATGTGTGCTTGTTAGAAAGCTGCTCTTGAAAACCCACCCTTTATATGCTGTTTGTTCAACACCCTGAAAGCCACTAAATGACTCTGAATTAATAATCACTTTCTGAACAACTTTTCATCAGAGATTAGCAAGATATGTTGGGTGATAAATAAATGACAAATAAACTAGTAAGTAGTTAGATGTTGCAATCTGAAGAAACCGTACATTTATTTAAATATTATGGATTTTTGGAACCTTGCCAAAAGTAATCTGAAAGCAAGAATGGCCTTGGAGTGGTAAATTTTCATTTTTGTCTAGCTGAAGCAAATGATATATTCACTCTTGTGATTATGAAAATACTGTGTCACAGCATATTGATCTTTATTTCACAGGTCACTATTCATTTAACACTCCTAGTAAAATATATATAGATATTTCAAGGTATGTAGTGCCTCGGGTAGATTGTCTGATCTTTCCCTGAAAATTGAGTAATAATCAGCATCACAAGTTACTGACGGGGAGATATAAATTATTCTCTTATACAATTAGGTAATTGAAGACTCCCAAAATCACCTAAGTGTATTTTCATAGGAAACTGGATTAGATAAATGGTGCTTTCTTTCTGACAGGAATATTTTAACTGCAAATCTGAGTAGAGTAAATGAATAACCTAACAGACTAATATTTCATATAAGTTGCCTCTTTAATCTTCACGTTTATTAATTCACTGAAATGAGTACTTATCAGAAAAGTATCCACATGCAAATACAGCCTAGCCTTTTATTGTATAAATAGCTGTATATATTAATCAGTCACTTAAGCTTTTTCCCAACTATCCCCACAACAATTTCTATATAGTCAGATCTTATATAAAAGCAACAAATACAGAATTTGGCCATAATATTTCTTCTTTTTATCTGGAAAGACTCTCACATAAGCATGACCTCTTAAAGCAGGTACACAATTTGAAATATACCGTATCTCTTTGATTTATACATATGTTTTCATTAATCCATCATATTTTTTCCAAAATATAAAAAAATATAGATTACAGATTTGAATTCTACCCTGTATTTCTTGAGATAATTCAGTATGTGTCCTACGTGGTAAATCAGAGAATGAAGCAGTCATTTCCACTACTTAAAAAAAAAAAAAAAGAGCAGTGAATGCACTGCAGAGCCAGCAGAGACTGCCCTTAAGTTGGCTTTCAACTGGTTAGCTCAGTAGGACAAGCCCCAAAAGTCGAATACGAGCCAGGATAAATTAAACTCTGCTCAGATCTCTGATGCCATGACGGTACATCAGACATATGTAAGTGAAGAAGGTGGCTTAAAACTAGGTTAGATTCTTCCACTATGTAAACATCCTTAGAGATCATAAATTCTACTACTAAAGATGTATGGTCCTCACTCTGACTCTGATAAAATGGAAGTTAACTGTTGGGAAGGAAGTTTTAATTTAATCTATTTTATGCAGGCAGGAGTTTTCATAGACATCACTGAGGAGAAAACATCAGATACATCATGTAAATGAAATACAGAAAGAGAAATATAACATATGGGATATACCACTGAGAATGAAAACTTTAAGGTTCTTTCTCACAGTTTTCTACAGGAATAGGGGTTCGCTTTGGTTACTGCTAAAAAAGAAAAATAAAAGTCTTTCTTTAAAACTTATAGAAATGGTTACTTGACTTTCCAATTAATGTGTTGTCTAATGTATGACTTCAAAGCTTTCACAATACATTTAATTTTGGGTAAAACAGCATTAACAGTTAACATAACTAAATATGAAAGAGACTACTTCCTGTTTACAAATAAATATAAAATTAGAAATTTGAGGAATTTAAAATACTTTTAGTTTTGTGTATTGTGTAAAACTGAGGTATTATGAAAAACAAGAAGTTACAGAGGCCCCTACTTTCCATACACAGTTGCAATTGATGAAATGCCTACAAGTGGAGGCATAGTACATGGCCTTTCATGTATTGCTATATAACAACCATTTTCTCAGAGCAGATGAAGATATAATGAGATACACCATGTGTATGAGTAACTTATTTCTGTAATAGTCCATGAACTAGAGCGATTTTCTTAACTGGCCATATTTTTCCTTCCACACTGAAAGACTCAGCAATATTGTATACTAGTCCTCCTGAATCAGAGAAAAAAGCATGCCAGGCACACAAGGGTGGGTCTTCAAATCACAATTTCTCTGTAATTTACATTTCCCTGGTTTTTCGCTATTTATTGCAGCCATACAAATGAGATTAAGCATTTATACACATTTCTAGCATGTCTCCAAAATCTTTATATGTCAAGTTCCCTGCTATCTCATTATTTAGGTGTATATTGGGAGTAAAGAGAAGTGGTGCATTTTCTTTAAATTATTTCAGAGAAGTGCAAAGGAATGCAGTTTCCTGAATTACCGCACTAGATTATACCTGAACTGGTTTTAAGTACTGTGAGCCATTCAGCAGTGCTACCTTGTAACTCTCACAATACATTTACTGTCTCATTAAGTATTTTCTACATTTCAAGTGCTATATCTTTCTTAGACACCAGAGGCCAGCAGGATAGCTGGCTACGAATGATTTAGGCATGGAGTCCTTTTTGCAAGCATTTCTGGTCGTAGTTCTTTTATGCTTAAGCTCCTGGCACCATTCAGGTCTAACAATGTCTGCCTTACCTTCACTCTTCTGACCTAGCTGTACCATTCCAAAGCCCATTTTCTATTAAAATAACTTTTCTCATTGTATTATTTATGGAAATCTAACACGAACATCAGAGGGAGACAGCCTACGCAGGAAAGCCATGGTGATTTCGTAAGGAGAAGGCACCTAAGAACCCCATTGCCTTTTTCACCAACAACAAACAATGTTACATTTTGATATAACTTGTATTTCAAGGAATCAGAACTACTGAAAAAAAAGCAATTTACCTGGTGATCCGGGGATCTTCCTTTACTGCTCCTCTACTATTTCTGAGGCTATCTTTCCTTGGTCTCCGTCAGAAAATCTGGATTCAATTTCCAAGGGAACCCTCTTTCCGATTAAAACTTTATCAGCCATTTTATGTGCCCCAGTGATAAAATTTTCCAGATTATGGTTGTCTGCTGTATGAAAAGTCTCTTTAACTCTATTATTGACATCCTTTTCTTCCATGTTCATTTTCTCTACAGAGCCACTTGTTACAACATTCTCCCAACCTTCCTTGATGCACTGAACTTCTGAAGCAATATGGGCAAATGACACTTGCCTCTCTTCCTGTCGGCCCTCTTTTTAACCTACTCCTTGTGACCTGAACAATGTCAAAAGATCTGTAGGGTAACATATTTCCTTCCTGCCATGAGTCGGAGATGACTGCTTCACTGCCTTTTGCCTTAGATCAAATGTTAAGAACATGGGGCTCAGAATTTTCTTCTATTTCTTCACTATCTGACTGAGAAATTAAACCCTGAGTTCTTCCTTAGGGAATTACAATACAAATAACAATTTTAAAACCCTAAAAAATACGACAATTTACAAATACAGGTCCTTTAAACATGTTTTCCTACTCTTTGGTCTCCGTTTTATAAATTAATATTGGCTCCAACAGGCAACTGTCATAAGCCAGAAAAATAAATTATATTGACTGGAAAAAGGCTTTTTTTTTTTTCTCTTATGCAAACCATTTATGCAGAACATTTCTTAGACTTCCCAAAGTACCAGTCTGTGAAACAAACAGATTCATAAAAATATTCCAGATGATTACAATGTAAGTCCAGAGAGTAAGCAGAAATATCACTTGAATATGCATTGAACTGTACAGTGACCATCCAGACCTGTGAGTCTACAACAGCTGAAATCTTGTATTTCAGTTTGAATTGCTCTAAATAAGAAACTCACCACTTGACAGTTATTCAGAAAAAAAGCTACTACCCCCAAATAACCTGAAAACAGTTGCTAGAAACTGTAGAAATTGATCACAGCTATATCATCTCAACAGTTATAAGAATAAAGTTTTCACATGCAGAGTTTAAAATTGATTATACCTTTTGCATCCAAATTTTATCGTTACTACATTTATTTGGTATTTTAAAATAAACCATTAAGAAATAATATGAATCAGAGTCAAGACTTTCAGTGCATTTAGAACCAAAACTGTCATACTGATTGAGCAGTGAGAGTCAAAATCACACTTCATGCAAGGAGTCCCTGCTGAGGACAAAATGACCCACCGATTGAAGATGCAAGGATGACAGCTTCTTCTGATCAACCTGCTGGTTCTTCCTACTCACCCTGCTTGCTTCCTTACTGATGGGATTCCTGTGGAGCTTCACAACTGTTTTGTCACTAATGTGTATATTAATTTCACTTCTTTAAAAACCTAAGTGTTAAGAAAAGCTACTCTGATCTTTGGTAAACACAGAAGAATTATGAAGTTACCCCTCATTTTGCTTCCTGAAACAGGACAGGCTATTGGAGTACTAGCAGTCAGAAGTTTCAGTTAGGTAGGAGAGCTTAAGGAAGCATTTAAATTGTCACAGAATTATATTACCATTAAGGAAAAAACCACACATGTATATTTCATAGATTATCTTACTATTTAAAGCTGCACTCTCAGATCTTACAAGCTAGGTAGGATCTAGATCTGAAAAGTTTTTATTTGAAACATGCACATGTTGGAAAAGAATAGAGTAATGTTAGTGTTCCAGTATGCATTCCTCTAAGTCATTCTGGAAACAACGTTCTAGCATGGAAAAGGTGGATAATCTGTAACGTAGATGCTATCTTTCTGGAAAGTTTAACAGTTGAGTATTGAAGATCATGGGCACATGAACAGACTGAGAGGTGGTGAGTTGAGCTGCTTGTCCAAAGCTGCAAACTCATGATGCAAACTTTGAAAGAAGTGGCAAGCGTCCTCCTTGATGAATGATGCAATTTTCTCATAAATGTTTATCTTTCATGAACAGCCTGCTTGTTTCTCATGCTTTCAAATGCACATCTGCTCACCTGTGTGAAGCTGCCACGTTGCAGCAAAATTTACATTTTGAGCTTCACAAGCAAAGACCGCAACTTGATGTGCTAGCGCTACACACACACGTCTGAATCCAATGTCCAATTCAAAAGATGTTCCTGCTACATCTTAATCATTGTATTCTTGTTGCCTATGCTTTCAACTGGATACTACCAATCACCTGCCATAATATGGATTCATTGCAGAACATGGGACAGAAAGAGCACTACTGTCTCTGACAATACACACTATGAGCACCGTAGTCATCCCTGCTCCTTTTTTTCAACCTCTCTACAGCATTTTACATAGCTAATGAACTCTGAACTATATGAAAAAGAAGCTGACTGTTTTGAAACAATTTATTTCAAGAGAGTCATAACCAGAGAGGAGCAGTAGAAAAATGTACCTCACAGTTGCCTTTTTCTTCAACCTTATTTAAAATACAGACACAGAGACTGAAAGAACTGGGAAGGAGTCACGAACTCCAGTGAAAACACTATGTAGGCACTACAAAATTCCACCCTTTTATCATATTGTATTGCCTACAGCAACACAATCTCACCAAACTGCCTCAGTACTTAAGCTTATGGATAAAAAGCAGAAGGTGGGAGCAGAAACTGAGAAAAAGACAAGTTACACCTAGTGTCAGGAAGAAACACTTTAAGGAGCTTGTGGCACAGTGAAGAACCTACTAGTTGATGTTACACAACCCCATTTAGGCAAGTCAGTCCATAATTTAGAACTGATCCTGAACTTCTCTCTCTGAAAATACCTCTCCAACAGGTCCAAGAATTCATCCCGTCTTTACTATTGCTAATTCGACCTCTGCAACAGATGCCTGTGTCACCTTTCAGCTGGAGTACAGCAATGCAAGATTCTGGGCAGGAAGCCATTAGCCCTTAGGAAACTCAAAATAGTACAGAACACAGCAGCACATTTCTGCTAAAATCTGTGGTATTATAAGCACATCAAATCTGCTTTCATCTTCTACACTAGATCCTGTAAAATACTGAGCCAGGTTTTATGTCTTTGTCATTATCTTTAAGGTGTCCAATAGCTTAGGAACAGAATACCTAAAAGGATCAATTGAGAACCTGCAGCTCTGTCCTGTTAAGGACAAAGTTTATTTTGTGTAGACAGAGCTTTGAGAGAGAACAGCCTAAAGCACTTGAACAAATGCTCATAACATCTAAAGCATCATCACTCGCTGCTTTGTACAAGATACACTTTTTGGATCTTAATCTCAGTAATTAGTTCTTTTGTAATAGTAATAGAGCAGTTTGAAAAACATTCACTAAAATCTAACTTTTTTTTTGTTTTCTGTAATATAAGACAATTAAGAAAAACAGAATCACACGTAAGAGTTACCCCTAGTCGTTCTGAAAATGACTCAGCTACAAAGATAATAAAGTACATATAAACATCTGAATAGAAGAGAATTCACTTATTTTCCAAATGTAGTGGCACTGCATGCCTAATATGAAACTGGATATTCCAGGTCGATGATGAGTAACCTAATTGTTAAGAAAAAATACACCAGAGCAACGTGTTTTAGAAACCTTTAGGAAAAAAGTAAAATATTAAGAGGAATCATAAAAATTTCCAAAGCACTTAAAAAGTTTGAGGACCTAAGTGTAATTTATTTTCAGAATTGTAAATGCCTAACAGACCCAGAAAGTAATGTGCATTAGGAACTTTTAATAATTTAATTTAAATTTTATTAGACAGTAATGAATTTAAGATGATATAAAAAACTGAATTTCTCATGCTGCATCTCTCATGCAAAGATTAAATTTAAAAAAAGGACTGAAAATCCAGGAACAGTCTATTCAGCAAAGGACAAATATAAACGAAAATTTCTTCAGGGACATACTAATCTTAGTCTCTCTGTATAAACTATCAAAATGGATGCCATACAATATTAACTAAAATATTGGTTTTATCAACAAAAGTTGTTCTGTAATCAATACTAACCATTATATAATCATCATGTAATAGAAGTATTTGAGAACTGATGATAATTCAAGGGAAAGGTCTTGCCTCCCATTAAACCTTCTCTGAGGCATCGAGTTCCCATTCTCTACACCTAATTCAGGTACAGAAATTTTTCTTAATTTCTGAATTGTATTTTTTACTATCATAGTAAATAAGAGAGTTCGAAATCTTACCCATAGCATATAAATTCCTGTTAGACAGATTTATACTCTAAATGTCACTCAAATCTTCGAGTAAGGGGACAGTTACAAGGAACCATAAATATATTAACATTAATGGAAAGAAATCCATCTGTCTTAAACACTGCAACACCAAAAAGGACATAAAAGAATTTCTATTTCAAATATATAATCACTTCAACTGAGCTATCCAGTACCATCTTGAGGTTGATTATAAGATGAAAGAAATGGGACAAAGATGACAATAATTTAATTCCTTAAGAACAGCGATTGTGAAGAGCTTTTCATGTTGTGCTCAACAGTATTCTAGTATGTTACGATCCAGCTAGAAAAGAAGTACAATGATGAGGAAAATTATGTTTCCGGTAACAGAGAATTTTCACTTACTCCAACATAAAAAAGATCTGGACCTGTTGGAGCAAGTTCAGAGAAGGGCCACAAAAATGATCAGAGGGTGGAGCACCTCCCCTATGAGGACAGGCTGAGAGAGTTGGGGTTGTTCAGCCTGGAGAAGAGAAGGCTCCATGGAGACCTTAGAGCAGCCTCCCAGTACTTAAAGGGGGTACAGGAGAGATGGGGAGGGACTCTGCATCAGGGAGTGGAGTGAGAGGACAAGGGGTAATGGCTTCAAGCTGAAAGAGAGGAGATTTAGATTAGATGTTAGGAAGAAGTTTTTCACTGTGAGGGTGGTGAGACACTGGAACAGGTTGCCCAGAGAAGCTGTGGATGCCCCATCCCTGGAGGGGTTCAAGGCCAGGCTGGATGAGGCTTTGAGCAACCTGGGCTAGTGGAGGGTGTCCCTGCCCATGGCAGGGGGGTTGGAACTTGATGATCTTTAAGGTCCCTTCCAACCCAGACCATTCTATGATTCTATGATTCTATGACTACTAATTAACCAGAACAGACTTATTGGTCTCCTGTGTACTTCAAGAACTATAGGCACTATGGTTTCTGTGACCAGCATTACATGAAAGATAAATCTCTCAGAAGATAAAGAATTACAGATGCACACATCGACTGGGAGGTAATACTAAATTCTGAAAATGGTATCAGGAATTTACACATTTCACTGATGCTATCTGCACTCTAGTAAGAGTACGTCACACGATGGACACCTTTAAATAAATACTGTCATTCAAAGACGTGATATTTCAGTGTTCTGTTTTCGCCCACATTTTTCCTGTGCACCTTCATCTCAATTGGAGAACACAGCAAATTATTTTTTCTAGATATTAAGAGAAGGCTTGGGAAATTATTTTAGGAAACTAATTTAAAAATAAATGAACCTGAAAAAAGTGTTAGTTACAATGAATCTCAGACCGCTTTAGTGCTTTATTTTTCTATTTATTAAATATTATTGGGGGAAAAAAAAACATTGCATAGGACATAAAAATAGCATTAACTCTGTGTCAAACATTTTTCACTTGGAGGTTTTCAGATATGTATGACTTCTGATTAATTCTTCTCATTTTTCTCCCTGTTTAGCAACTGGATTCACCATCTGTTTCAGTATAAAGCACTACATAAGGGTAGCATAGAGCTGGATAACATAAACTGCCTCAAAAGTTGCCTTGATAAAAACAGATGGAATCATACAACCATAATCTTTAAACGTGCACTTGCTGAAGTAATACTTTTTCTCTAGAAAAGGGAACTTTTAGTATTTATTTAAAGAAAACTAAACCATCTTGCTAGGCTATTTCAGTAAAAGGTATGCTACTATATACTTTAAACATTGAACTAAACTATCATTAAACCCGCATGCTTCATTAGGTGGCTCCTATATAGCTGTATTGTATTCAACAAGAATTGAAGATGCTCATCAAAGCATGAAAATACAAATTCAAAGCATGTTTAAAAATAAAACAGTAGAGGTAAATAAATATCTTTTCAGGTTTACAGAAATAATAAATTCAGAAGAAATCCTAGTTATTTACTAAACTTATTAAATAAACACGTTTTATAGAATCCATTATTCTACACCGGCCAAACCATATTTTCATTACACTGTCTTTATTTATGTTAAAAAAGACTTACAGACATACTAAAGAAGAATAACCTAGTTTTACCAATATCATATTAAAGTTATTTCAAGATGCACTATACCAGCATATGCTGTGCCTCAGAAATAGAAGCAACACATTTATATTTAAAATTCTTAAAGGAAAAGAAGGCTGTTTACCAGTCTACGGCACTAGAGTATTCTATTTCTGCAAATCCCCACTGCTGGGAAGTGCATGCTTTCACTGCTGAAAGCAGAGGTTGGGGAACATGCTACATCATGAATACAATGCTCTGTACTGACTTTCATTAAAAGCTACGTTCCTTGCTGTTGTAGGGGACGTCCACAGATGAATTAATTTGAAAAAAAAGCCCTAAAGAAGTGAGAAAACCAGAGAATTTAAACTTAAATTCTTCCACCCACTGTGAAAATTCCTTTCTCCTTCATGAATCAATTTTATAGTTTTCTCTCTGCTATGGAGATGATTGCAATAGATAAGAAAGGTAGTGGGAAAGAGTAAAAATAACAAGATGGTGTTTTCAAAACAAGAATCTGTGTATAGTTTTTCACTGGCACTTCATATTTTTTTCAAAATTTATACATTTCTACAGCAACCTATAGAAGGCTACTTCACATTTCATGGATAAATGTTCTGGTACAACTGGACCCTCTAACACCATAAGAGGATTTAACACAAAACCTAATCCATTTGCATAGCATCTGAAATGAACTAGCTTTCCCTTTAACCTTATGATTTCACATTAAAAATAAAGAATATAAACACAAAAATTGCCACACTAGATCTAATAACTTGTTTTATCTTGTACCCAGCCAATAGTCCTAGGTAATGAAACAGGCATTCACAGAGGAATGTTTTTCCCTGTGCTCATTGATATGTGGCTGCCTTATTCTCCAAGTGCTCGCATTTTCTCACCTAAATAAAAATCTGCTTAATATAACTTTCTGTATTTTTACCCCTCATAGGAGTAAAAAAAGGCTTAAGCCTTTTCTGAATACTATTGAATATTAGGATTTATATAATGTGTTTTCTATTCATGCAAGCCTCATTGCATTTTTTTTCAGATGGTGTTTTAACTTTTATTACAATAGAAGATAAGTACTAGTTCAGGGTTCTGTGTCTTATTTTACCATCCTCTTTTTCATTTCTTTCAGTTATGCATGTTCTTATTCACCTCTTATCCAAGCTAACTGATCCTAGTCTTTCCAATTTCTTCTCACATGCACGTTTGCCCTTATCTATAATATTTTTTTCTCATTTCTGGAATTTTTCCACAGAAACAAAGCCCTTCTGAGTCAGGAGGTAGAATTTATCTGGTCTAACTTATAATCAAAAAGTTTTGTCTAAGTTGAAACTAGTTATCTTGGCTTTGTCTAGCCACTGGAGAGAGGGAGAGGCACTTCCCGAGACGAAGGCATCCCATCCTGCCACAGGCATCCAGGATAGGTGGGATGAATCTACCCCTATAAATAATCCTTAAAAGAAGATAAGAGATGAGAATATCAGTTGCTACTGAATCACATGGAGCAACCAAAGGAAAGGAATAACAGCAGTTTACACCACTACATTACAAATACTCCAATATTGCTTTTTTTAATGTTCCTTTTAGTTCCCAACACTATCCCCCTATGGTTTTGATATTGCTGAATACAAGTCTAGATATTCATTGACACGACTACAACAGCACGCAGGTTATTTTCTGGAGTAGTTGCTGAGTTAATTTAGAACTGAGAATGCACACGACCATTGCAAACCATTCCGTTGGCTATATATAACCTTCATCCTTTAGGAAATGCTGTTCATCTCCTATTGGGTGACCAATTTACTTTGCATTGAAGGTTCCATTAGATATCTTGATAAACTCACACAGTCTCAACCAACATAAACAAACTGACATTCTTTATTAATAAGTAACTTCGTTATTCACCCCCTTGTAGTTAATAAATGTATTAAAATGTTGAATTCAATCAGATCCCTCTATTCAAGTCTCATGTTTGCAGTTTACTCTTTATTTTACACGTGTTTTCCTGTTTTTCAGATATAGACATAGTCCTAATCCTGAAAGTGCCCAACGCATGTTTATTCTCCTACTTCCACACCTGCCAAGGCTAGGTAAAAAAAAAGAAAAACTGAGTACATAAAAGCAGTTAGGTACACTGGGTACCCCATGCCCATAAACCCCAAGGAAAGTAATGAGATCTCATTATTTAGCAGTATAGATTACATAAAAAGATATGTGAAAAAGGAGACAGCCAACCTGCAATGGTGAATGTTTTAGAAAATTTAGTAAAGCTTCTACCACATGATATTATTAATGTCCATGTAAATTTACCTATAATTATCCTTATTTATTAGAATTTGGTTTTATCAATGACAAAAAAGCTCTCTGATCAGATGCAACTGTCCACTATACGCTGAAATACTGCAAACAAACTGTCATCAGCTATATAAGCAAAACAGAAAAACAAATGAAAGCAGAGTAGTGAGCAATGTCTATTTTACTATTTAGATATAAATACTATATTCTTTCCCATGAAGGCTTGTAGTTGCTCTGGAAATAAGTCACATTTCTGTTTCTCGAAGGAAATCCCATACAGCTGGAAAGGCACTGCATAAACAGTGGAATGTGTCATTCCACTTAAAAACCTGATATATAAATTTAATAACCAATCATAAAGAAGAAATACGTCTGGCAGACAGACAGTCTGCTCTAGAACTGAATACTTCTGTTCAGTTACGGGTGCTTCTATTTGCTCCATGTGTGACACCAGCCAAGCAATTTCCTCTGCTCTGTGCTTCAACTGTCCTGTTCAGAACACGAAGACAGTGCGACCCTCCATTCCCCCAAAACCTCTCATTAGACAGTTTAAAAGTGGCTGCAAGATTACTCAGATCCTATTCTGAGGACATAAAAGTTCCTAAGAAATTTCCTACAGTCATCATTAAGGTAGGTCATTATTTTATGATGACATCAAACACAAGAGCTTCTTTCCTCATTTTATCCAACACACAGATAAGATCACAGCTGCTTAGTAGTTTAAACGAATCAACTACAGTTAGGGGGTTGTTTTCCTCTTTTCACTCCTCTTTGTGCCTCTTTTTCTCTATTTTCATTCTTTTCTGGTGTTTTTTTCATTGCAGCTATTGAAAAGGAGCTGAAGTAAGGAACCTGTATTTTGGTCCCGAAGACAACAAAACTGGGTCAACTTTCTCTCTTGTGGTAAGAGCTTTAAAGCTTCTTCCCTTGTATTGAGGAAACTCCGCTTTGTAGTTCACGATGGATTTAAGAGCTGAAAAGTGGAATCTGGGAAGCACTACCTCCAGCACCTTTTACCAATATTGTTTAAAGTCTTTAATATGAACACTAAACCACCACATTCAGCTAAGCATAACAGAAAACTTTATTGCTGGGTAGGAAACATCAGACTGATGGATTGCTACAGAAAAGACTAACAGATTGCAGCTAATATCTTTATTAGTCCCTGAAGGCAAGCATCACTGTAGCACAGCCTGTGTGTTATAAGACGGAAAGGTATGGACTTTATTTGCATATGCACAAAAAAGTGGGTTTTTTGCAAATTTCTGGCTCACCCAGTAATTCTGTGAATTCTAAAAGGACATCAATTGCAGTCTAAAAGGTGACTCAGCAGCTTGAAGAAAAAGTTCCACTAACCCACCCTTCAAGTGGAAGTGCAGTTACTAAGTTAAAGTACTTCCTCCTCCTAATATTATTTGTGTAGTCTCTTTCTTTTCAGAGGTGTTTTAGTCAGGTTTAGTCTCATCCAGGCAGATTAAAATTGTCTGTGACAAGTGTAAAGGAGATGTAGAGCTGGATGATGACTGCACAGAGCTGACATAAAGGACTGCTGTGTCTCTATAGCCTATATTAGCCTAATCTTAGCATTAAAAATGAACAAAAAACTAACTTTCTGAATTCCATAAGTACATTTTTTTGTGTTCACAGAAGCACATGCGCATCATTATTTTCAATGACAAAAGGAAAGATGCTTATATAAGCAATGAATGCAGCTTTCATGTATTTTAGGTTTTTTTTCTTGTTGACCAGTTGCTAAAAAGGTAGAAAACATAAATATGGCATGGACAGACTGCTCAATTCTCTTACTTTGGAAAATAAGAGATTGTTACGAAGGGAATTTCATGTCTCTGAAGAGGAATAGTTCCCCATGCATTCCCAAATGAGTAGATAGTTCTTTAATTTGGAACCCCAACAGCCCATTTCTGTAAGATTAGTTCTGTAAGAACTATTTGTTTCAGAATACCAGCTGTGATAAAATCAATGTAATGCTGTCACAATTGAGACAGTCCAAGAATTGAAAACTTTGTGGGAAGAGGCAGTATCTTTCGTTAATCAGCTGGATAAATCAGGCAAAATTTCAGGCGTACAAGTTCTTCAGATCCTGTTTCTTTCAATTTATTTTATTTTTTTGATAGAAATGATACATTAAATGCCATATTATAATTTAAATGGACATAAGATAAACGTAGTTTTAACAAAACCAAGAATTTTAAAAACCAAAAATAGCACATGCTAGATTTTAGCACATTTGGAGGCCACCACTGAAAGTTCTTTTACGTATGACATCTAAATAGCCTCAGGTCCATAAACCTCTTAGCTACAGTGTACACCAATGAGAAATAATGGTCTAGATGTTAAAAGATTGACTATATCTGACTTATTCAACTCTTAGTAGAGCTAAGGAAGATATTAATTCACAACTTCAATGAAGAAATTATATTTGAATTTTTATTTTGTCAGTATTTGACAACAGTGTTGGGATTCTGGAAGGAAAAATGTTTGTTGACCATCATTCTCCAAAAGCATTTTTTTTGCTGCATCTGACGAGTTTTATCCATTTCTGCAGAACATAGTGCACTTAGTGTTTCAGTGATTACATTTTCAATCACCATCAGTCCAATACAACAAAATATTAAAGTTAAATGCTGAAAAGTGTATTGCTGTCTATGAATTCTGGTGGCTAA
This sequence comes from Syrrhaptes paradoxus, assembly GCA_013400615.1. Lineage (NCBI taxonomy): Eukaryota > Metazoa > Chordata > Aves > Pterocliformes > Pteroclidae > Syrrhaptes > Syrrhaptes paradoxus. The sequence goes on from VZTO01004129.1 coordinate 393,701, forward strand.
TTATGCAAGACAAACATTATACATTCGTAGTAAATGGTATTTACCTTCTTTCTATCCAACCATTTTTATTTTATAGAGGAGAGTTATGCTTTTCATTTGTAGCTCCTCACATTTTTACTATTCAAACCAATGAAGCAATAAATCTGTTTGTAATGAAGGAACGTTTCAGCCTATTGAAATTTTCATGATAGTGGCATCACAATACAGATTTAACCTCATAACTATGAAAGAGAACAATAAAACCAAATTCCTATACACTCCAACAAAGAAAATACAGTTCTGAAAAGTAGAAAATACTGTTAATCCTTTACTATTCATTTACTGATTAGTAGATTGTTCACAGGTCCTAAGTTCACCATGTTTTCCAATAGATCACTTAATAAATACTTCTGTGCAGATGACATTGTTTTAATAATAATTATTTTGCATGAACTATTTTAGAGACAGAAAAACAATCTTTCTCATGTGCAAATGGGTCAGAAAGCAGATATGCAAACATAAAAAAAGAAGAAATCAGTCTAATGTCTCAACATAGTTTGAATCTATATGCAACCTGCTTCTCCTCTACTAACACAGTGGCATTGACAGCCTAATTTTCCTGTTACCATTCTTGACTTTTTTCCTTTCTCAAAATTCATATTTTAAAATTCATATTCATCTTTACAGACTACCTTATTTTTCCTCTTATTGCTTAAATCTTCAATGCTGTTAAAGAAAATAATTTCCCCTTTATTACCCTTTCTTTCTTTCTTTCTTTCCAGCTCCTTCCTAAGTTTTTGTTAAAAACAGAAGCGTTGTATTCAGGAACAGTAGCACCTGTATGCACTTTCCTTATTACTCCAGCTGAAAACATATTTGAAAATGATGATGTACTGGTTGGAAAATAATTGCAGCTAAACAGTCTAAGTCAAATGATGAACATTTTGGATGTACAACAACAATTTCTTTATCACTGTCCTTAGACGGAGTGGAGAAATTACTGAAGTTTAGACAGATTGATCAGAATACTATTCCACGTAAAGTGCTATAGGAGCAATACAAACCAGATATTTCCGTATCGGAAGATTCTCATGAAGGATAAATTTTTAAGGATTTTAATACTGAGAAAATTAGCAAGTGATCATTAATACACACTGAACACTTATTACACAGTATTATAGGTAAGTCTTGGCAAGAACGAGACAATAGAGCTACAATATTTCAGTGCAGAACATGTGCTATGCCAGAACTGAGGGTCATACACTCACAGACAGGACTGAGACTTGCAACCAGGAGGGATAAGGAATCATGCATTCAAAAGGTTCAGCTAGGAAACTGAGAAACTAAGTCATCTAGCCTTTGTACTTCCCTACCAAAGAAATTATCTAAATTCTAACAGATTTGATATCGAACCTTTCAGCGAGTTCTTTGGTTTGTTTATTTGTCAGCTGTTGCCCTATCTGTTCACTGTTGTGGACAGGCCATTTAGAAGATCCTTACTAAACCAATCAACTAATTTTGATACAGGGAAAAAAATCGAGAGAGAGAGAGAGAGAGAGCGCAAAGTGAGAAATACTTAATATTAAACAACTGAATTCCTCACATACAAATTCACACTGAAAAAGAATGTCCAAAGATAGCTCCATTGTCTCTCAAAGTAGGACCCACTTCTGGAACATTTCCACTATTTAGATTACAAAGTATTTAAACACATTTTCAAAGTTAATTAAGAGCATTATTTCACTGGGGGACAAAGGTTTACAGGCAGCAAAAAAAAAAACATTTCTTACTATACCAAAGTCTTAACTAGTGAAAAGAAAAAATAATATCTGTTCAAAATACAGAAACAGAGTGTTTCAAATTATCCTCCATCTGACAACAGTGAAATTGTTCTTTTACCTTGTGGTGGCTTACAAAAATCTAAAATTCAACTGATTACAGACAGATGATTAATAGCATGGGATTAAAACTGAAATAGCTTGCTATAACCACCTAGTCTTCCTTGATCCATAATAGGCCCCAAAATTTCCAATCAGTATTGCCTCTGATGAAGTAAATGATTCAGTTCAGCTTTACAGCTAGTCAGTTCAGGTTTTTACCTTAGATATAGATAAAACTGCTTTATTTTCAGCAACCTTTGAAGAAATAAGAGCTGCTTTCTATGGGATAGGTATCTATATACTCAATTAATGTTTTAATGAGCTGATTTAGATAAATGGATGAAAGGAAACAGCTTTGATCATAAATACTATTCTACTCTTGGAAAACATCTCCTTCACTGTAACCTTGAATTATATAGTTAAGGAATATCACTTTATAACATTTTATTCCATTAAGTTGTAACAGTATCACTTTATACTCTTCGTGTCTGAAATATCTGGACATCAAAATATTGCATGAAATAAAACATTTTAAAAACTGAGTTTCGGTTTAGTAGACTCATTCATTAGAATGTTTTCTGGTAAAGATAAAAGATTAACTTAATTTACAAAAATCCACTCCTGGAACACATATTGTGACGTGCAGCATTACCGTTCTGTGGGCAAGCCTAAATCACATCTCTCGTACCTCCTTTTATCCCAGCTGTCCTAAGGTCTAATGTTTACCTCTCTGAAGAAACAAGAAGCCTGGTGTTCCTGTCCATGCACCTCAACTATATCATCTAGGAATGCTTTAGTTTTTATGGGTATTACGCCTGCTCCAGGCTGTGTATAAAACTCTTGTTTTTCACATGAGCCCAAACAAATCATAATACAGAGTATACTGTGTTAACAAGGGACTGAAACACCTACTGAATGCTTTCCATCACTCACAGACTTGAGACCCTTGAATCTTATGTATCTAAAGTTAACAGAAAGGCTAGCTAGAAAAAGTAACATTTTCTTTTCACATTCCATGTTCAAGGATGAAGAGCTGAATATACAACTCCTATCCAAAAATCTTTATGAACCATGTAGAAATAAAAAACTCTAGGATGATACATAAATCTGTCCAGTGCTTAACTACAAAATTTGCCATTTGGAGAAAAGCTAGTAGGAATCATCAGACTAGGTTCTGATTGCATATGAAACGTTGCATACGAAATGAAATATTTTATTTGACAGGTCCCCTCACCATTCTTACATGTTTATAACCATGGAGGCAAAGTCTATGATGGAAAGATGCAAATTTCATTATTGATTTCATGCAGCATAGAGTGATGCTTCCTGCATTATGGCACTCACATGGTAAATTGAAGTAAAAGTTAATTCTTTTGCCCGCTGAACAAAGAAAATGGAATAAGCCATAAATACAAGAAAAAGTTTAAAGTTGTAAAAAAACCTTATCACCGAGATCTTCAAAGATTTGGCAAAGTCCCAGATCATCCTAAGAATGGAACTGTGTACAAAGCCAGCATGTACAAAGCAAATGATTCCTAGAATAGCAGAAACTCACTAATCAAAAGATTTGCATAATAATCATCCAACTGTATGAAGCACCATATGGCAAACAAGACTGTAATTTTACTAAATATGTTTTCTAGGAGAAACACGTTGCTTGCATTTTTCAACTAAGTGGAAAAAAAACCAAAACCTAGTCATAAATGGCTGATGCACCCAAGTGAGGGGAAACTTTTGATGTAAACATGGGGAAGGCATGGAAAGCAGCGTGCTGCAATAATCACTTATCTGAAAAATATTGAGTACCTCAGCTTTTTCTGTGCGTGAGGAAGCCAGTTCTCCTTTCTCATTTATTAGAGGGGGAACATTCTCCCTGGCCTGTCTCCTCCTGCCTATGGACCTGTAGAGCCCCTCCTTGTTATTTTTCACATCCCTCACCAAATTCAACTCCATCTAAGGAAAAGTATACTACTATCATGTTTTGAAACACTGACATTCTTTTAATCTTTAATAATATTGTGGTTTTAATGTTTAAAACTGGAGCACAGATTTTTCAAGTCATTATCAGGGCCTGCAGATTCCATACAAGTTCTTCAGGTTAAACCACTTAAAGATTTCAAATGTAATGTTTCTGGGGAACTGCAACATTCACAGTATTTATTTTGCAGGGGGGAAAAAAAGCATAAATGCAAGATATTAATGGCGTATGTGGACTAGAAATTTCACATACTAAGCTTAAGATCCTCAGTCATATCCAGCACGCATACAAGAAACTGCTTCAGGCTCCATATGTTTCTTAGGTATCTGTCAGAACTGTTACAACTGTTTATATAACTCTTTAAAAGAGAATAGTTAAGTAAAATAATTAGTATTGGCTGGTAATCATTAAAAAAATTCATATAGTACAGGTAGGGGCTTCTTTTTAAAGAAAGGCTCTTTACCAATGGAGTCTTCCAAACTTCTTGTGTAGTTGCACATCATCTATCATGTTCATTTTAATGAGCTTTACAAAAAGGTCACATTTTTGACCTCTGAAGCTCAAAGATCAAGTTATCACAGTTTTACCTCTTGTTAAAAAACCTCTGGAATCTATTCATATCATGGGTATTATATGACCAATTGTTTTAATGAAAATTGGACAAATACTGAAGTATGAGTCAAAGGGATGTGTTGCCTACAGCCCCAGTGTCCATCATTGATTCATCTTTAACTAATTACCATATCACCTATAACCCTGCCAAAGCATGTTTTAAGACTCAAGACTCCCTGGAGAGAACCATGTTTTATTACTAATTGGCATTGAGAAGAGAAGATGGAAGGAGATGGAGGCCAGCTTTAACTCTGCTTCTTCTTCACGGTTAGCATAACAAACAGGTAGTAATTTCTTTTTATGCTAGTCTCGGTGTTTCTATGTTTGTTCAGTGCTCACCTATATGTAACTGGGTAGTAAGACTAACTGCAGGCTAGTACCAGCTCTCCAATGACAAAACTGCAAATTTTACGTCATTTTCGCAGCTACGGTGCAGTAATTTCAGTTTGCACTTTGCTTTCTGAGGAGAGTTAATGAAGGTGAGGCACACACAGAACCTGAGGCAAAATACAAAAGCCATGTAATTATTTCAGGAAGATGGCAGTAGCCATGCAACAGCTCTGAATTTGTTTTCTTTTGCTAAAGTACATAGACCCATGCACATTCAGTAATATAACTATGATACTGAATGCCTCCTTTACAATATTAGAAAACGGAAGTTGCAAGTGTTGGTAAAACAGCTGCAACAGGAATGAGAGGGGGAAACAAGACCTGTCCAAGGAAAGGAGAATAACCTCGGGGTCACTGTACATGCCTACACTCCTAAACTCTGTGTTCAGTTTCTACAGATTTTGTGTGTTATCTTCGATATGTCTCATTTCTGTCACTCAGTTTTTGATCCGTCAAATGAGAATTAAACCCCATATTTATTTCACTTCCCATTTCCTTCAGCTCTGGCATAATTCCATTTGAGAGTATAACAATGTGAAGAGCCTGGATAGTTCAACTTGCCTCTAAATGGTAGCTGTGAAAAGCACAGTCTTTACTGACACTTACAAAGAAATCCTAATACAACTTTATCATAGCTTCGAAAGCTCAGTTTTGAGCCAAACAAGAATACCAGACACTTCAGAAACTTGTTAACTAAACAGCATTACTAAAACTATAATTAAATTTCACTCCTTTTGTCCAAGATAGAAGATATGTGAGCTCCCAGTGGCAATTAGACCTCATTGTTGGTATGGGACCTTGAATTTAAAGCAGATGGTTGGGTTTGACCCAGATGTAGAAATGACACGTTCTGCACCTCCCTGGGCTGACACTGGTGTCATTTACAGTGCTGCTGCTGGCAGAGGTCTTGGCTACGTACGTCTGCATCATCCTGTGTGCCCGCAACAACGGCCTTCGGAGCAGCCTGAAGACATTCCTGAGAAGGGTGAGCCATGCATGTCGACATGCTCAGTAGCTGGGTACGTGATTATGCACACCCACATAGGCTGGCTGAGGGTTATCTTTTCATAGATTAATCAAATTCAAAGTTAAAAGAATCATTAGCAAATCTAGTATGACCTCCAGTACTGCAATGACTCAGTTTGGTTTTTTTTTGTTAATTGGCTGCATTGAGTCCAATAACCTCTATGTAGTTAAAGTAATCATTAAAGTATTTTGAAATAACAGGTAATTCACTATTTCTCTTGATAACTTGTTCCAGTGGTCACTCTCTAAATGCCTTTTCACCATCACTTTTTGCTATTTTGCCCATCTTAGTGTCTTTAACATATTGTACCAACACAGACAAATCACAAAAATTAATAAAATTAAGCCTCCTATTAATAACTGCAAAACCCAAAAGGAAACACCTCAATTCAGTGATAATTTTCCAATGATATTCTGAAATCTATTCAGTCAGTTCTTGGTCCATATAACACATGTATAACCATAGAATCATTTAGGTTGGAAAAGACCCTTAAGATCATTGTGTCAAACTGTAAACCTGACACTGCCGAGTCCACCACTAAACCATGTCCCTAAGTGCCACATCTACACGTCTTTTAAATCTTGAGGGACCTTATATCGGACAGAATGAAATCAAGCACTGTCCAAATTCTGCCTTGCTGGGAGCAATAAGGGAAAATTAATAATGAGTGTGGCACACATATTCATTTGTACCGTCAAATGGGACCCTCCAAGGCACAGGGAACTCACAGAGCTTAGAAAATCACTGCTAACAAAAGTTCTTGAGCTTGTATGCATGAAGCTGTCTGTACGCACATTACTGTGAAAGCCACATTTAACTCTGCCTTAAAAGCAGTATTTCTCACAGACACTGGAACAGAAGACTATTTGATATAAAATATTCAAAAAATGGTAGATTCAAATATGACAGCATGACTTTCAACATAATAGTATTTTCATAAAGATAATTACAGTACATCTAGTAACTGTCTGGGACCTTACATAATTTTAAATTATTTTTTAGTTACCTGTTTTATTAGGAATGAAAACTATCAGACCATTTTCTTCTATTATATTTATGGGATATTATTGAACACTATGCTTTTAAAGACATTTTACCATTTCTACTGTATATTTGCAACTGACAGCCTTCCAGTTCTAAACAATACAGGCACAACACAATTTTAGAAACTGGGAGAGGAAAATACTATGTTGGATGTATTTAAAAAGGCAAAAATTCTTTATTCTAGATGATCTCTAAGGTCCCTTCAAACCCAAAGCATTCTGATTCTATTCCTTTTCAGAATTCATTCTATACCTAGTGGAGGCAGAAAAATAGATACAGACCTTCTAATACTAATGAGAAAAGTTGTGAGAAGAGCCACAATGCTTAGCAAGAGGGTGATATAAACAGTAAAAAGACCAGAAATAGCACTGTAACTGTAAAGCATATCATTAATTTTGGGGTAACAAAGGATATCAGTTAAAACTGGAAATAATTTGTGGCTGTGGATGTCCTCTATACATGTACATAGCACATGTACATGGTAGAGTTCTTTATGATAATACTAATTAAAAGGAAATCACTCTCAGGGAATAATACAAATTTGGGATCCCATTCAAAACCCAGTGCTCCAGTGGCTAGTTTCCTACCCAAGAGCAGAGGAATTGGCTGTCACACGGGTCCAGGCATGGTTACAGCAGCAGATGCACAGTCCTGAAGCGCCACAGTTTTACTTATTCTGTCTTTGCTCAGGAATTTTATTAGCTGCTACTATCACAAGATTGATTCACTCCCCCCAAGCAAAGCACATGGTTGCCTCTGCTTTAGCAAACATATTTTTAAGGAATCTCTTTTTTTTCTCAGGATGGATCTTCTGTGTGTACAACAGGTAGCTTGTTACTTTACGGGAGATTTTTACTAGGGGGAAAAAAGAAGATTACCAACGAAGTAAAATGAAATAGGGTGTAAGGATTTGGAAAGTGCTTTAAGTCTAAATACTTCTTATCTACTCTATAGCATCCATATCTTACAGAACTTTTACATTAAATTGAAGTCAAAGCTTTGGATATTTTCTTGTGAACCTGTGAAAATGGTCTTTTTGCAAAAAGCTTTGTGACATGTGGATGAGAACCACTATACACTAATTAGGTATTTATGAAGCTTCCACTGCTCGTACTCTCCAGAAGAGCTATCCCTTATTCTATCTTGTCTGATTAAAGAATGCTCTATCTACAACCAATGTTTAAAGGCCTTCTGGCCTCTACAAGTTCAGCTATGACAAATAGCTCCTTTCTCTACCCGTGTTATTTTTCTCTACACACATCTCTCTCCTTTTTCTTTCATTTCAGTTTTGCTGCTGGTTTTCTCAGAAAACATCCTCTTCAAAGTCAGGGGTAAATAACATTCACATGACAGAAGCAGCATCACAGCTAACAAGTAAGAATTGGCAAAAGTAGGTTGAAAAAAGCTTCTAAACTTTAAAAGAATTTAAAAGGATTTCCTATAATTACATATGCAGGATCATTAGCAGAATGAAAACAGGACTGACAGTATGCCTTTCTCCTTACCTCAGCTTCCATATCTAATGTGGTGGTTGTAAGAGTCAACTGTTTCCAAGAGATTTTGTGTGGTGTTCTTGAAACGTGAGAATCAGCTGAAGACCTGTTTAATTCAGTTTCTGGTCCCTTCCAACAGTTATTCCCAGACTCTTCAGAGAAGGCTACCTGAAACTCCATCATAGTACGGCATTAAATAGATGGTTCACAGATAAATTTCCTTCTTAATGTAATCCATCCACAGATGGTGACTGGCTGTAATGCAACTCTCAAAGTAATTTAATTAAAACTCAATGTAACTGTAATGTACTGTCAATGTAACTGCAAATAACTGATGTAACTGCATATATCCACATCATTCATGTAACTGTCTGAACTTCTTGAATACAGCTGAGCTTTAGACTTTGAATTATATTTCATGGAGTGCATTCTTTAGACAACTGTTTTCTGGTCTGGGCCAAAACAAATAGCAAAAAGCATATCCTTTTAGCAAAATGAAATTCCTTCTTTCAGTTCTATTACTGCCCCTTTGCTTTACTACTCTCATCAAATGAAAAATAGAATTACCACATTTTTCATCCATAATAGGAACTAGTACTATGTATCCTAATACTTATCTGCCCCCTAAACTAAAAAGTCCCCAACTTTGCAGTCTGCTCTCGTGTGGAAGTCTAACCAGGTTTACTCCCATTTCCTTAAATTCTTTTTAAGCTGGACAAAGCTAGTGTTCAAAGGCAAAACATACCTTTGATTCACATATTTCTATACTTGTTCATAGCATTTTTTCTACCCCAGTCTTATTGGATATTTTAGTAGTCTTTGAAATTAATTTCACATTTCTAGTGAAAGCTCAAAATTAGCACTTAATTAAATAAGATATCTGAAACCCAATAATTATTCATTCTAATTTGTATTAGCTTTATTGTTGAACCCACCTCTTATCAGTCATCGAGCAATTATCAATCATTCCTCCTAGCTTTACTGAGAGTCTCTGATTCATCAAAACTTTCTCTATGTACAAGTAAGGTAAATAACATTATGTCATTTGTAAGTATTGCTACTCAACTGTTCATCTCCCACACTGGATTTTAAAACTCTCAGGCATTTCCTTACACTTCTTTTGAAAACTAATTTTTCTTACTCTTTTATCTCATTCACCATTGTACAGAAATACATTCTAACTGATAGTTAACATCGTTGAAGTTTCTCCAAAAGGTTATTCTAAAAAGCCTTCAAAAATCTTGGAAGCTTGACTTCAGTTAATATTTATGGAGTATTTTGGAACCACATTCCTTCTTGAGAATAGACACACCTATCTCTGAACTCAATGTCACCACAGAATCACTAAGGTTAGAAGGGACCTTTCAGGATCATTCAGTCCAAACCCCTTGCCAGGAAGGTTGTCCAGGATTGTCTCAAGTTGGTTGTTGATATCTCCACAGATGGAGACTCCNTTGAGATGTAAAAGCTAAGATTAATCTCAGCATTATCTTAGCACATATTTCAACAATTTTTGTATTGAAAGTATTTTAGAACCTACTGGATTTAATTTTTCTGTTTTCTAAGCATTCTCATCCAGTTATTCTACAAGCCTGAGCTGTCTCCTCTGGGAGACTCATTGTTGCTATGTTTGTATACAGAGTTCATTGTTTCAAGTGCTCTGCAAGTCGTATTAATTAAAGTATTCATTTTGTTTATTTCACTGCTGCTGAATCAAGGGAGACCTACATCTTGTAAGAATGTAAGTACTTTACACTTCTACTTTTAAAGCACATTCCACACAAAGGGGCTGATTTTTCTCATAGGGACCAACTATACAATATAAAGGAAAATGACACTTATTCACTGATATCGCAGCTTTTAAAAGGCCAGCAGAAGCAGTAATAGAGGAAAGACACTTATTACTTATTTTTGGCTCCTCACAGAAGTTGATAACAATATACACACTTATAATGTTCTTGTTAGAACACCACTACACATTGGAGAACTTCAGTGAGTTTTAAACATTCATTTAAATCTGTGTCTTTTTTCTCTGTGAACTTGATGTGAACTGTGATCACAGAGTCTTAGATCTCCTTCAGCTTGGGATTCCATTCTTCACCCTTTTGCTTTCCTGGCTGAAAAGGCAGACAATAGCCTTGCTGTTGCTGAACTGTTCCTGTTCCCGACAGCTTTACAAATCCGTGTTCCGTGCGCAAAGAGGTGGTGGACATTCTTCCAGGTATTTAAAAATGGGACTGCAGGAACTGCCCTGAATCACAGAGCTGGAATCACCAAGGGCTATGGAAACAGTATCAAGACTGAGGAAGGAAAGCAAGCAGTGTTACTACTGACAAAGGATTTTCTTTTGTTTTTCAATGATGTTATGTTCTGGATAACAGGAATAATTCGGTATTTTTGTTGAAGTTTTGGGGGCACTCCTTTTTACACAGAGTACATAAAGACCAGTGGTCAACTTCGCTTGGCATAGTTCATCACTGATTTTATTCAAAGGAGATTTTCATTTTAGTGTTAGTAACACAGCGCATTGTTATATCCAGCAAAATCAAAGAATAATGTAACCGTTCTGCTTAAATAAATGCCATCTTCACAATTAAATCTGTGATACCCTGACAGTCCTGAGGCTTTCTTGTACATTGGTACTGTGGAAAACTCTATTTATGACTGTTCACCGTGAACCATCTAAGTGGAAGACAACAAAGAGGCAAAGGCAAACGTCAAAGAGACTGCTGGAACAGCCAGCAGAAGCTATCGAGCAAATAAATTCCATATGCAACCTGGGACGAAGCTTTTAAAGGGCCTACTTAACAATGAGATCTTCTTGCGAATGTAGACCTGAATATCCTCCTATTACGTCCCTTGAAAGATTAATATTAACCCTCCTATCTTTTGCTGTCACAAAGTAGCTTCTATCAGCTATCTGGTTTCTTTTAAAGAAGGTTTTACACTTTCAAGAACCACAGTCTATGACTCTGGAAGTCTCAATACTTGCTGGTGGTGCAGTACCAGAGCATACAGTACCATGAAAATGGCTTTATGCAGAGTTTGAATGGTATGGATTAAATTCAGCACAAGGCCACGCACTCAGCAATAACACTGAGCAGATGCTCATCAATTGAACAATTTAACTTGATGACTCTGAATGAAACAATGAAATGGGAATTCTCTCTCTAAAGAAGAAGAGAAATATGTAGTCACATAACTTAAGACCCTTACAAAATGCATCATCTCCAAGTAGCTCAAACAAAAGCATGCAGCAAATCCACCTCTGATTGCTTGATTTTGCAACTTTAATATTCTTTTAAAACAAAGTTTGTAAACATAGTTCTTCCAGGGTTTCAAAAAAATCAAGTACAGATACTCAAATAGCTCATGATCAGAGTTGGAATCTATCCTACAATCAACTGAGCTAACAGAATATAAAAATGTGTGTCTGTCTATTTATATATTAACAACTCTTATCCTCGTATGTGGAACTGGAGCACTGTAATGATGTCACAAATTCCTGCTGAGTAGGGGAATAAAGAATCTCAAGAGTCTTGGGATTCCAAATTATCCCATATTTTTGGGTGTAAATTTCCAAATGTCTCCTACAGAGTCCTTCCTACTAATTTTAGATTTCAGCCCCTCGGTACAACATGGCTTTATTCAAGTCATCATTCAAATTCTTATAGCCATAACAAATACAGAAAACTTCATCTGAACAACAGACTAGAACTTAATTTAGATTGATCTCTTTTGTTAAGTAGCCCATTTTTTAATAATTCTTACTGATTATGTACATTATTAGAATAAGTTTCATGTAACAACAGGCATACATTATAATAATATTTACAGTTCTCCATTATGGAATGAGCAATTTATGAATATTCAAATTTTGCAAAAGTATTTATGATTATGGTATTAAGGTGCTCAGTGTGGCTAGTGAGAAAAGCCATTTGGCAATGAGGGAACTGAGGCACAAGCAGCAGAAGAGTATGCAATAACCTTTGGCAGGTATATAAACCACAGCTCCTCCTCTTACAAGATAATCATTCTAAACACGTTCATTGACTGTGTACGTTAGACGCCCTTAGCTTAACTTTCTAATTCAATGGTGCAGAGAAAAAAGAAAGCCAAATATTAATTTTGATAAATTTTAATTAAAAAATTCTTCATAAATTCCAAACCATATTTGCAGACAGTTAAGTGAAAAACTGTACTATAAGGAATTTTGTCTAAGCATTAGAAAATTAAGCCTTCAATGCAACACATGAACACACTCTTTTGAGAAGTGATTCAGAGGCAGAAATAGTGGACAAACTGTATTCTTGCTAAAAGAGAACAGTCTCATTTCAAGTGCTCTAAGTAACTGAAATAAATCAAAATCTATGTTAATTCTACATTGCAAAATAAACTTTTATTATATGTTAAATTTATTATTATTTTGTGGGGTTTTTTTACATTTTTCTTTATAGTCAATTCACATTTTAAAATTTATGTTTCCTTAGGGTAAGTTATATTATATTAGGCATTATTACAAAGGAAGTTGATGCCTATCTTTTTCTAGCTAATGTTAAAGGGAAAAACTCAGTCTATAAAGAATAAAAAAGTTTCAAAGCCTCTCTTAACATTCTTAAAATCTGTTTCTTCTCCATCTTTGCTTTTCTCATATTTTTTGTATTCCTGGTTATTATACTGTACCATACCATGTACATGCCTCTTTCCTTTAATTACTTTTTGTACTTGTTCATCCACACTTTTACTGCCTGTTGCTAAGCAACATGCATAACATTAGGACATACATTCATTTATCTTTGAAGATGTTCTACTTCCTGTCATTCTTTTCCAATACTTTATCCCATTCAGTGTTGCTGTTGATTTCCACATTTTTTTCACACCTTGTTCAGAGGAACTTGCCTAAGAATATCTACACACAGACAATATCATCTTAATACTCAGTGTTGATGCTTTTTAAGAATTTTTATCTCTATTCAATTAAAATGGACCTTGTTTAATAAGTATGGGGAGGTCTTGGAGGTAGAGAAAAGCGTAAATTTGATGTAGTTAAAACACAGGAGCAAATGCAAGACATAGAACAGAGAATGTCTTGGATAAGACAATTCAGCAATTAGGAAATCGAAGGCTTTGGTCCTGTATGTTTCTTGAAAGCCACACAGAATAGCAAAAAGGTTAACTTCAGTAAGCTTTCTCTGAAAGATTTCTGAGACTTACTATATAGACATCACAGGTGTCTACTTTTAAGGGTTCACATTAATATTAAAAATTGAAAAAGCCTGGTTATCAACTATTATAAAATATGAAAGAAATTCAAACACCTGCCATCCTCCAGCGTCCCTTAACTCTATTCATTTTTGTTCCTTTACATTCTTTCAGAGTCATGGAATATTTTAAGAAATTCTCTTCAAAAATACAGACAGGGTTATGGCGGGGTAGAAATGGGTTAATAATGTCCTAAGGAATTAGCCTTGCCAAATAACAGATGCTGTCAGCATCAATCTAATTTTCTCTTTTAGAAAAAAAACCTTCTTAGAGGAGCAGAAACAAGATGTTTTATGAGTAGAGAAACAATGAATCTAGCCTTCTATAGATTTGCTTCATCTACCTACCACAATAAGCTAATTTCTCAGTGACTTCTCACTTTACAATACTTCCGATTCTCTTTATGCTTCTCACCCTTTTACTTTTCCTTCTTGTTTGGCTGAGTAAGAGGCAGTTTATGACACAACTCACTGAAGCTTTATGTATGTTTAAAAACTACATTTACGTAAGAAATTAATAAATACAGTCTTAACAGACAACCTGCTTCCATTTCGCAGAATGAATAAATAGCATGTTCTCTGCCTCAGCTGGAAAAAAAACACGTTGCTAAAATTTTAAGTTCTAGAAACTTAGGATGGTTTACATTTCTATTGCCCTAAAGTTTGGTTGTAATTTTCCAATGTGTTAAAAATAATTAAGGCAGGATAGAAAATTGTGTGAATGCATAAGATTTACTTCCCTAAAAAAACCAGAATGGTATATGATTAAATTAAAAATAGAGGTAGTATTGTTCAACAGTCACCATGTAGAATGAAATGTCACGGTGTCTCCCTACTCCAGAGCAGGCAGCATGCTGTAATTTGCTTCAGCTACCTGTTCTTAAGTCTTTCTTCTACACGTCAGCACATACCTTCAAAAGGCCTCTAACTTTGCTCTGACCAATATAATAAAGACTGAGCTCTTAAATCAAAACTATATTCAAGCATTGAAACCTCTAAATGGCCTCCTACTAGCAAGACACACCTACAAAAGAGCGTACATGAGACTAGGAGGCTGTGTATGGAATCACTGCACTGTGAAGTCACGCAGATTTTAAAACGAAATAACATTATATGCACTCAATAAGCAGCAAATGCATATATGTGCCTCCGTAGGCTTCACCATACAATAAGTTCAGCAAGAAAACATCGTTTCAATTCACGTCAGTGAAAAAAATCTTAATCAGGTTTCATAAACAGATTAAAGACTTTTTATAAATTTTTATGAGATTGTCTCTAGATTTCTTGACATCATTAATTGAGCTCCGGACTTAAATTGGCATTTGTTGCTACCAAAACCTGTATTAGCTGAAGAACAGAAATAAGTTATTTCTAACTTCTGTGTAGGTACCTAGGTTTTCCACCCCTAAAATTGAAAGTATAAAACAATATACAAGACAAAAATGTCCAGGCTATTACAAGCCATTAGTATGGAGAACAGTTCACATGTAAGAACAGTATTTTCCAAACCCATTAAATTCTAACTACTGACACTTCTCAGGGGAAATCAATGATCTCTGAACATCAACAATATTAGTCACTTGACTTCACAAGCTACAGTTGCTAAAATTCATCCCCTCCTCAGTTATCTTTAAGCATATCCCCATCGCTATCCCCTCTCCCATCCCTGGAGGGGTTCAAGGCCAGGCTGGATGAGGCTTTGAGCAACCTGGGCTAGTGGAGGGTGTCCCTGCCCATGGCAGGGGGGTTGGAAGTAGATGTTCTTTCAGGTCCTTTCTAACATAAACTATTCTATAATTCTGTGATTCTATTCTGTGTATGTGAGGTATGACCATTGTTTACTTTCTTCTAAATGAAAGATGTCAGCAAATGCAAAAGGAAATTCACTACCAGAAGGGGCCAACTATGAAAAGCTTCCAGTCCCCAACAATCAGGATTTTTAAAGTATGAAAAACAGAGGAACGAGTCTGTACAACAGAACGGCTGTGTTACATACATATATGAAAATAAGCATAATACATATATTTACTAAAATCAGTGTTCAGAAAAAAGAACAACACTAAGGTGAGGGCTGGAGAACAAATCAGTTAATTACAATCTTCTTAATTAAATGCATCAGTGACTCCTTACTGACCTTTTTTATTAGATGACTCCAGATAAGACTCCATTTGAAGTGCATATGAAGCACAGGTTGTCAGCATGAAAAAGTTAGGCTGAAGAATTTATTAACCTTCCAACATAAGAAGCCAGGAGGAAAAGAGTAAATGGTTGATCTAATTCTTTCATATAAAACTTGACATGACCTTTAAAACTACACTAAAATGTTTAATTTTTTTCCTAAGTAGTCTTTTTCACTATAGAATCAATATAAGGAAAAATTTATTATGTCCTTACATTGGAATAACACTCATGCTCAGAAATTGGAGTCACAGCACACTGTGTATATTTATGCATAAGCAGAAGACAATGCCACTATGGATTTATATTCACTCAGGTAAATAATTAACATTGCCTTTGGTATTGTAATGCATACTCTATATTAATGCTACTCATGGGAGAAAATCCCACCAGAAAAAGACCAATAGAGGGAAGAAGATAATTTGGTGCCATTTGCTAACATAATTGCAAATATTTGTTTGGTCATATCCTCAAAAACAGAAAAAGCACAAATTTTTAATTTAAATACAAACTTAATTTAAATTACTAACTTTAAAAAATATTTTAAGATTTATTTCATGTAGTATTTTTTCCAAAATTAGAAAAAAACTATTTTGAACAATTTAGAAGGAATAAGCATGTAAATGTGTGGCATATTGTATAATACTTGCACGCTAGGTTTTGCTCTCAAACCTGCAAAAATTCATATGCATGCTTATGTCAATTGTTTTAGCAGTCCCTTTTTCTTCAGATAAAGTGACACATGTAAAAGTTCAACATTTCAAATGAAATTCCTGTAGGATTAGGAAAATAGATTGACGTGGGTCATATCTGATAGAAATTTTATTTAAAATTTTTGTTAGGATGATTGGGTGTCAGATTTATTTATAGTGAAAGCTCCACACTTTTGGGTTCCAACCCATGGCAGAGGGGTTGGAACTAGACAATCTTTAAAGGTCCCTTCCAACCCAACCCTATGACATCATGCTCAGCAGTACAAGCTTGGGGAAAGAATGAGGAAGGAGGGGATGGTGTTTATCTTCCCAAGTAACTGTCAGGTGTGCTGTTTTCCAGAGAGTGGCTAAACATCTGCCTGCTGATGAGAAGTAGTGAATAAATTCCATATTCTGCTCTGCTTGCATGTGCAGCTTTGCTTCACTCTTTAAAGCATCCTTACCTCAACCCATGAGTTTTCTTGCTCTTGCTCTTCTGATTCTCCCCCCATCCCACTGTGCGGGCAGTTAGTGAGCGACTGGGCAGGTGCTTAATTGCTGTCCAAGCTCAACCCACTACAAATAGCAAAGTATGTTGCTAAGCAATTGCATTAAAAAATTGGTAGCAGAGTTATAGATAGGAAAAACAAACCAAAACTCATTATTAACATTACCCCAAAAAGATACATCTATCTTTATGTGTTAATTCATCATTCTCCAGAAAATGTTTTCAACCATACATGTTCTCTCAAAAAGTATCACCCCACTTAGTCAGAACCTGGGACACATACAGCCTTAACTGTGCATCGGTTCCTCGTGTAATGAATCATGAAATAGGTACTGCCTTGAAAAAGAAGAATTTGTGTTAGGGTACAGCTCTGTAATAAAAAAATCATTCTAATTTGATTCTTGTCCCTGAACATCCTTAGTACTTTTTTATATTAATTATGAGGATCTCCCTTTTTTTTTTTTCCCAGTTCCTCTCATCTCTTATCTTACAAGGGTGAAATAGAGCAGGTATTATAAGACAGCTGCTGGATTTTTGTCCACCTCACAAATGCCAGCTAAAGACAGGTAGGACAATCCGTTGTATTATTTTTACTTTGTCTTCCTGGAGTGAGATACTGTTTACAGAAAACCAGTCTTAGCTCCAGTCCCTGATAGGAGATGCTAAATAAAGGTGCTGAGCCAGGTCCTTTACACTTTGATATCCACTCTGCTTCACCATCTTCTTTTGCCAGTCTTAGGGCAATGGTAGACTGTTTGTGGGCATGGGACAAGCTTTCAACACATGATTTGAAGAAAAGTACATACATTGTTATGCATGGGTAGACAAAAAAAAAAAGTATCTGTCCTATTAGAGATGGTTCTCAAGAGATAAGGAAAAAGACTTGTATAGGTGATGAAGTGTGATAATACGAAAGACTGCAAGACAGTTGCTTAAGAAACAAGAACAACAAAGGAATAAACTACTGCAGGCATCACCAGAGCTGGAATGACATTGTACTGTGTACTGTGTTTCCATGGCAACTAGCCATAGGAAGATGAATGTCTCATATTCGTTGTGCTCTGCAGTACATGTCTATAAATCAAACTTGAATAAAAGAGCATAAGATTTCTTCCATGGGGTGGCTCTGAAAACCAGGTTATTTTCTCATTACTAGATAATTACATGAAAGAAATACGAGACAATTAGGTCATTTTTTTGTATAGAAAGTAGCAATACATAGGAAAGTACTAATATACCTCTAGTGTGTGATCCTATCAATCTGAAGGCACAGCGGCATAAAATGCAGATCATGAATGCCTCCTTTTCTTCCTTAACATCTGATTTATGCTTGCTAGCTTTAAAACCTGTATGAGACTTTTCTGTCCGCTTCTGGTTTGTGAGACATTTTTCATCATTTATAGGTTCACTCACATCCACATGTGATTGGTTTTCAGCTTACTTCCATTACTATTTCCATTATCATGGTCTAAGGATTTAGCATACAAATAACCCATTTTTTTCTAAACAAATGGCACAGCTAAGACAAATATTTTCTCAGCAGCAGTAATTAATAATATTGTATAATTTGAATATGACATATTGACAACAAAACAAGGAAAACAATACTTGGAATATTTTTTTAAGAATTTGAATACCACATGTTCACTTATAGACAGCCATTTATCACAAATTATTATTGCAAACGACTTGTCAGATTTCATATCCATGTAGCTACATGCAGAATAGCAGCATTGTTATAAATAAATTCTTGTGTGTGCTACCCACTAAAGAGAGTCCCATCATGAAAGAACATTTCATCACATCATTTACCTTAGCAGGTAATTCTGCAACTTCTGAACTCAAAGAGATTGAGTTTTTATGGTATGATGGCATTTTAACCAGGTGCACACCAGGTGCATGATAAGCACTTGAACATTTTGTTCAATGTAACTATTTTATTAGCTCAGAAACAATAAATGTTACAATCAATACAATCAAATATAAATTGAAAGCTCACCCACATTTTGCAAACTTTATCAACAGCTAAGTGCAGTATATTACTAACATTGTAAGAAAATAATGCCTCAGTAGAAAGAAAGTAATGAAGAACATTAAATACCATTTTATCAGCGTGAGATGAAAATCTATTTATTTTTGGCCCTATTTCCATACAATTAAGGAAAAAAAAAACCCACCAACTTACTATACTTAGAAACACTGCTGAATGAGGTGTCTTTTTGCTTTCATAAAACAGAGCATTTAACTCCACCTCATCCTGAAGCTCTACTACCAATTCAAATCAATTTACCACATCTTTATACGTTTATAAAAGAACATACAACGTTAATGTAAAGCAGGGATACTAACCGTATGTCTCATAACCCTGTATGTCAGTAAACACAGTACAGCCATTGCTCCTGACAGGCCACAAACTCTGTACTGAGTTTGCAAGGTCTGAGGACTGAGGCTTGTCAGATTTTGTCTAAATTTGCTTGACCTGCCTGGAGCTTTTACTTGCTTTATCTATAACAACAGTTCTTTCAAGGACCAGGTGGTTACGTCTAATTCATTTTTCTTATCTTTATATAGTATAGCCTTATATAGGCAGTAATAACAAGAATTTCTTCTATGTAAAATGAAATATTTACAAGTTCAAGCAATGATGTAGGGAAATACAGACATGGCATGATAGCAGAGGTCTTCAGATGTAGAGACACAGCATATAGAATAGACTATAAACAGCTCATCAGCGGTCAGTTAAAGAAACGCAGACGCAGGAGGTGGGTAAAAGTGGTTTTATGGATGACAAAACCAGCAATGAACGAATATCTAAAATATGTGATATATGCAAATAGTAAACTTGGATGCAATGTGGGCTTGCAGATCAATGAAGAAAGAAGAAGATATAAACTGTGTTGGAAAACATGTAAAAATTACCCAAAGTGGAAGCTAGAGTGAGAAAGAAGAGAACATCAATATGAATATCACACTCCTCCTGGTGAAGAAGTCAGGATAACGGCAATTCACCCTACCATGCCTGCCCTGGAACTGTCAACCTCAGGACCAAGAGGGACAGTGGAAGACTGAAAATAGTAACACAAAAGGGGTAGAAGTTAGGAGGTGTACAGTATATTTAACTGCATGGAGACTTTTTGTAGCATAGTATTCTTTATTTTATTTTTCTTTCTTTTTTTGGTAACTATTAAATCTGTACTAATAATAATTCTTTGACTAGACTGGTAGGATTTCCATATAGTAACAACAAATTTTGGCTTTATGTATCAGGTGTCTCCTTTGTAGCCATAACAAGATCTTGAGCGTGACAGTTGTTGTACAGGTAGGTTAGAAAAATAATGTTATTATTTAGCCTCTTACTATATTATATTAAACATTTAAGACTATTTAATATTAATGAAATACTAATTACAAATACAATAATTCCATTCCAAGTCTCAAGTTTGTTAAAATCAATTCAATATGTATGAATGCCTCATTATGAGCATTTGCCACACCTACAAATCAAGTCTACTTAATCTGAAAGGTAAATTACTTCAGTGGAGTCCTTCATTCTTAATGCTAATCATTTACTTATATCCTCCCTTCCCTGTGTTCTTCATAGCTTGAATACCCTTGTTTTCATTTTTTATCTAAGAATATGTTGAGAATTACACTCTAGAAAACAGTAGAAAATAATTCCCTGCTCTGTAGGGTAAGTAGAGGGGGTAAATATTATGCATGTGCCTTTAACACTTTTTCCTACTCCCTTTTCCTTCCCTTTCCTTTCAGCCCTTGTGACACTAACCACAGACTTAGGTTATTCTGTAACATTTTACTTCATTTAAAGTATAAGAAAATAATACATACAACCTTCCAACTTAAAGGAACCCACCAGTACCTGACATGGTTTGGAGATGGCATTTCCACCAAAGTGAAAATTTTATAAATAAACATTAAAAAATCCTTTTCAGAAAACAATTTCACAAAGCTCTGAAATACACCAATTAAGCTTTCCCCGTCCCCACCCCTTGTCTCAATGTGTCGCTACATTTTACTTAAGATTTGGAATGCTCTTTTGAGTTGAATCTCCCAGTCTTCCCCACTGATTGTACTATGGTCACATAGAGTGGTCCCAGTATACACAGTATACACACTGCCTTCTACGCAGGTGAAATTAAACTGAAAGATGTGCCCAAAGTACTCCAACTTCCAGTGATCATTCAGTCTGTCGACTAGACTAGAATTAGTCCAAGTAATTCTCTCAATGAACGTCATATAGATACTGGGACCCGATCCCTGGGTGCTGTATTAATTCCTGACACACAGACATAGTGTTAGAACTCACACTTGGTCAGAATCATCACACCTGAAGATGCTAAAGATCTTACATGATATGGAAATTATTTTACTTAACACGGAATAGATGTTAAAACTACGTTCAGTCCCAAAACTTTGCAATGCAATGTTTTCCAAAACTTTTTCAAATACACTTACTGGGAACTGCAGAGGTAAGATCAAAATTTGATTATCTGCAAATCGCTCTCAAAACTTTATCCTCTCACTTCTGACCCAATCTCACCTTACAAGAAATCTCACCACTGCTGTATCCCAATATGCACTATAGTTTAACTGAATTTTTCAAGAGACAGCTCTTGAATGCAGATTTCCTGATTACAGGAGGAAAATGTAAAAGTAAATAATTTTGGGCTTCTTAAGAAACAGTACAGCAACAAATCTGGTATCTGGTAATATTCGTTATTTTAATTATAGCTATTTTATTATTTATATTTATGCAATTTATATTAATTATTCTATTACTTACACACATTGTTTATACTTATTTATTATTAAAGGCACTGAAACAGCTATGTGCTGAAGCTTATATTTTCAGTTGCATGAGAGAATCTAATAATTTCAATTAACTTAAATAAATGCAACAAAGAACCTGCTACCCAGGAATAAGGAACTCTGTTAATTTTATTTAAAGGCTTCAACTATGATTCTTTTACATAACTTAGGAGAAACAGAACTGAAGGCTTTATTAAAAAAAAACTCCTGTCTTTTAAATCAAGATTTGGCAAGAGAAAAATTATATAAATGAAGATTTTTTTAAACTACTTAATACAATTATGTTTGCATGTGAGCTACTCAATACACATTTCTGAAATGATTATACACTCTTCAAGTTACTGTATTTGCAAAATATTTCAGGATGGCTACATTATACAGACAAACAGTCTAGGAAAGATGTTATGCTGACAATTCCTTTCTGTCACTATGAACCCTGCTCAAAAGTACCATGCCTACAATATCTACAACTCTTATATAAATCTTATTTTTAAAAGTAGACATTTTGAATTGAAAATTTCAGATTGGTAAATCGTGAAAATAGAGACTCTAAAATATGCAAAATTACATTTCAAATCAGTCATTTTCATTGACATCTTAGTTACTCTGAGCATTAAGTTTCCAAAATTTTCTTTCATAAAAAATTTCTCCTTCAGTTTAATCCTGCTGCAGACTTAAGATCCTGAATACATTATATCAGAGAAGTATCAACTGATCATTCACTTAGGTTATGAATTCATTTCCAGATCCAACTGGAAAATAAAGCATCTCAAACAGGGCTATTGCAGATTGCGTGCAGCAGAGAGCAAAAGAAATTAAAGTACAGTGCTTGAAACAGTGAAGTCCTTTGAAATAACTAACTAAAAATAACACTTCAAAGGCTGCTTTTAGTTCATGGCAAAAAGCTGAGTGGATGCTTATCTGATCATCCCAACATCTGATCTGCCATATGCTTCACTTTCACTCTTTGCAAGGACCATAGTCCTATCTCAGGTCAGGAAGAAAAAGGCAAAGGACCATCTGAATGTCTGAATCAGCTCAGAGGCTCCTGAGGAAATTTTGCTTTTTCCAGTTTGGTGATGGGAGATCCTCTGCCACGTAGCAGGAGTGAAAAAGAATCACCACATCTACTTCCCAACAAGAACAAGAAAAAAAATCCTTGTTGCTTTGGTTTCCCTTCATGGGTCTGTCATGAGAAGTAAAAAAGATTTATAGCCATCACCAGGGACAGAAATCCATAAAATATGTGCCATAAACGAGTGGAGATACACAAGTATGAGTAACAGAGAACGAGAGGCAGCAGCAACAGTAGGTAGGGTGAATGGCTAGAGATTTCTTTTAACAGCTGAAAGAGCTCACAGCACAACAAACAATCCAGAGCTACCATTTAGAATGCTGCAGCCTACTGCCCCTGACTCCATTTATAGTAATATCATCATGATCTTCACTACTCTGGTACTGTTTCACTTAACTGTGCAGCATCCAGGACATCTCATCTTAACTTCTTTTTATTTCCTTCAGGTGTTCTGTTTTGCTTAAGTGTTTTAGAATCAAATTAATACTCCAAATATTTAGGAGAAAAAAAAAAAAACTTACCTTGCACATCAAAAGCTGTTAAATATTTGCCTTGTTTCATTACTGTGTAACGGTGTAGCCTTCTCTTCACTCATGAGATTTAAAAACTTTTCAAATAACAGACCTAGAAAAATGTAAAATATAAATAAATCTCCCTGCACAAGAGACAGATGTATTTTCCTCCTTAAAAATATGTACAACTGTGGTCTAACAATTATTAATGACTTTAATTATATAAATAAACACAAAAATAAAACTGAAATAATAGTCTTCAAAGGTAGATCATGCAAACATTTCAACATCATTTACATTTTCACACGGATTTTCTATACTTGAGTATAATGCTTCTGTATACTTCTACTTTTTGCTTCTTGTTATCTGTCATCTCATTTTTCTTCACACTGGAGAGAAACACAGACTTTTCGAAGTCAATAGCACTTGCATGCCATGGATAAAGATCCATGCTGCATAAACAACCTATCTGGCATCATTCCCAGGAGTGAGAGAACTCTGAAACAATCTATAAACTCAGATATAGATTCCTATGAAATTCATAATAAAATTGAATGTAAAACTGGATTGGTTATTCCTACTGTATACTACATGAAAGTCTTTACTTGTACATTTATCCTATCCTTTTAATGAACTGAAAATGAAAGAAATTGAAATGCAAACCTAGTTTGTAAATATTTAACTGACCATTTCTTCTAAAATAAAAGCAAACCATAAAAATCAAGAAACAACAATCTGCCCCTCAAAACTTCAGGCCTCCCAATGAAACATGCAAAATTCTTGCTATAAATATTCTGCAGATACATAGCTTTTTGGGGAAAAAAATCCCACTTCAGCTCAATATTTAAACAGATAAATATTCCTTTCTCATAACTTTCTAATATATGCTTTATGCTCATTTTAAAGAATTTAATTTTCTTTAGAAGGTCACATGACTGTATCCTGCAGGAATTCTTCTTTATGAAATAACATAACAAAAGCTCTGCACTTCTCTTCCTTTTGATTCATTCATATTCTATTCTTTCTGCAGTGCTTCAAAAGCAGAACTCCTTCAGCTCCACCTGCTGTCTCAATTCAAATCTTAAACTCCAAGCTTATGGATTTCTGGTATTTCTTTGCTTATTTTTTTTCTTGAAAAATCACACATTAAAACCTGTCACAGTCTCAGTTTCCAGGATTACAAAGACTTGCTGCTTTCAACTGCCAGGTTCTGTACATGCACAATTTCTTTAATAACAGAGGTTGCCTAAACGTACTGAACCTGCCTACGTGAACAGCTCTCCATTCAATTGGATAACTATGGAAGTGAAGCCATAAAAAGCAATGTAAGCTTTCCATCCATTTATTTTCTCTCTTTCAGAGTACCGTACAAGCCAAGAAAATTATAGTATACAATTTTCCTTTTATAGAATAGCTCCTATAATAGAGTGCCGCCTATTCATTGATCTTCAGACTTGGCAATTTATGTACTACTAGAACAGGCTGGGAAGCTATCTTAACACACAAAAGGGTCATCTTAAAAAAAAAAATTCAAGCCCTAATCTATCTTTATACATTAGTTCACTATTTTTGATTCAAGCGTTCATATGTGGTTGTTCTCTTGAAAAAAAATGTGAATAAAAGCTATATTCTTTATTTGTTGCATAAACTAAAGATTTATAAATAAGGGTGTGGTTTAATGAACATGAATTTTGGCCTCCACTAGCCTCCACAATGCCCTTCAAATGTATTGATACAAATACTTGCAGGTCATGTGGTGAAAGAGAGGAGGGAACTTATTGCTGAAAGCAACCACATTTTTTTGCCGCTTCATTTTTTACATGAATCATTTCTCCAGTAAGACTTGCCACACAACCCCACAAACAGATGTAAGGGCATAACTGATAAGGCCAAGGATAAGAAAAAATATGTAGAACTACATAAATGGGAGGGTTGTTACAGAAAGAGATATTTATTGAACTGGGGTGTAAGACTCCAGTATCTGCCCAAGTAAACAGCAAGGTAGTATCAAAAAACTGATCGAACCTTTTTCATCACTTACCAATTTGAACACTAAAAATTACTAATTACTAAAATCTGAACTCTTGTATGATTTCCATTTTATATCAATAGTATGTGATTTCACTAAATACTGGTGTCATAATAATATGCATTACACAACACTATCATCTATGGCATTTAAGTAAGAAAAGACTTTATTCTAATGAAAATAAAACCATCTCTTTTTCATCCAGCAAACGAAGGGTATATGCAGTCCTAACAGAATCCTATTCAATATCCAAATCTTAAACTAAGTAGGCTTAAACAAACACACTTAACTCTTTACACATTGGAGTTTAACTACACACAAAGGAACTGTAATATTAAAAAAAAAACTTTTGGAGCATCAGCCCCAAAATTTATTATTTCCTTTAAACAATGAAAGAACTTTGTTTCAATATTCAGACTGAAGGCCAACTATTTCCTGAAACCTAGTTTAATCAAAATTAATTTGGTAAATCTGTCTAAAACAAAAAATTTAATAAAAAGGTAGAGAATAAAAAAATGAAATTAAAAAAAAAATCAGTTTGCATCATCCAGCTTCTATCACTATCCTGAAACCAATCCACTACTGTCTCATTTTATGTATTATGTAACTCCTTTACTGTCTTTCAATAGGACCTTACCTCAAAATCTCATCTGATATGAACACTGGAGTGACACACACATTGATCAGTGTGCTACCAAGATTCACCCATAGTCACTAATATTAGTGTGTTACCAAGGTTCATTAATAGTACAAAAGCAAAAAGCTAAATGACATGATGAAAACAAAATAAATAACTTTTCAGAACCAAATTAGGTGGTGACCAAGAGATCACTGGAAAAGATCTTTGAACAATGTAAGGAACAGAAAGTAAATGTATATCCAAGAAAGCCCAGGGACCCACTTTGGGCTATATTTATACTGCCTTTTAGCATGACTGAGAGCTCATG
The DNA here is from genome assembly GCA_013400615.1 of Syrrhaptes paradoxus. Lineage (NCBI taxonomy): Eukaryota > Metazoa > Chordata > Aves > Pterocliformes > Pteroclidae > Syrrhaptes > Syrrhaptes paradoxus. Next base: position 420,133 of record VZTO01004129.1, read on the forward strand.
AGTCCAGACTCTTGCATCTATGTTATTGGAATACAAGACTGCACATAGCTGCAGCACTGAGACAACCCACACGGGAGGAGACCACATGCTAGCAGCTTCTAGTGCAATCTAAGCGTGCTGCATTCTGGAGAACGGACAAGCCAAACATGCCGTGACCACTTAACCTAAGACTGTATGTTCCGTTTGGGCTGCAACACTATTCACATACACTGCGTCAGGCATACAAACAGACTAGGGAGCCCTTTTTAGGAAGCTTTGATGAGATGTGCCAGAAGAGCAGCTGGAAGTTGTAAGCAGCCCTGAGCTCAGACTGCCCTTCTGTACTCCGGATGTCTGGGTGTCCAGCTGTTGACATCTTGTTCAGCAGCAGATGCCGACCTACTGGTGTCCCGATGTGAAGGTACAGAGTTGGGTCAGGGAAAACACAGGATATTTGNATCCAGCTTCTATCACTATCCTGAAACCAATCCACTACTGTCTCATTTTATGTATTATGTAACTCCTTTACTGTCTTTCAATAGGACCTTACCTCAAAATCTCATCTGATATGAACACTGGAGTGACACACACATTGATCAGTGTGCTACCAAGATTCACCCATAGTCACTAATATTAGTGTGTTACCAAGGTTCATTAATAGTACAAAAGCAAAAAGCTAAATGACATGATGAAAACAAAATAAATAACTTTTCAGAACCAAATTAGGTGGTGACCAAGAGATCACTGGAAAAGATCTTTGAACAATGTAAGGAACAGAAAGTAAATGTATATCCAAGAAAGCCCAGGGACCCACTTTGGGCTATATTTATACTGCCTTTTAGCATGACTGAGAGCTCATGAGTCCAGACTCTTGCATCTATGTTATTGGAATACAAGACTGCACATAGCTGCAGCACTGAGACAACCCACACGGGAGGAGACCACATGCTAGCAGCTTCTAGTGCAATCTAAGCGTGCTGCATTCTGGAGAACGGACAAGCCAAACATGCCGTGACCACTTAACCTAAGACTGTATGTTCCGTTTGGGCTGCAACACTATTCACATACACTGCGTCAGGCATACAAACAGACTAGGGAGCCCTTTTTAGGAAGCTTTGATGAGATGTGCCAGAAGAGCAGCTGGAAGTTGTAAGCAGCCCTGAGCTCAGACTGCCCTTCTGTACTCCGGATGTCTGGGTGTCCAGCTGTTGACATCTTGTTCAGCAGCAGATGCCGACCTACTGGTGTCCCGATGTGAAGGTACAGAGTTGGGTCAGGGAAAACACAGGATATTTGGGGGGCCCAGCCTCCTAGGCACAGTGCAGGGAGTGCTTTTAGTTAGATTTAAATGTAACAGTACCAGAAATGAAACTGTAGCTGGGAAAACAACATATTTTCATGACTACTATTACTGCAGTACCCTTTTCACTTGAAAAACTTAGCACCTGAATATGCAGTTAGACAGCTGAATGGTTGTTGAAATATGAGAGCATTTTAGATCAGTTCAAATAATTTTGGGAAAAACAATCACTAAACCAAACTTTCAAACAATGCTGCTAGTTCCCAGAAAGGATTATTTTTATATGCTAACAAATATATCAAATTTATATACAGCATCAGTCCAACAATCAGGTTAATCTCTTTCTATTTTCATGTTTTCCTAGTTACTTGTCACAGAAGGCTTAATTTTAAACAGGAATAAGTTCAGAATCTCTACGAATAACCAGAATTGTTACAATAAATTATTTTGAAAAAGCAAGTGGAGTAGGAAAGTGATTCAACTTCTTAGGTCCCACCTTCTCCAGTAAAGGGTTTGCTAAGGACATCTAGTGGATAAAGTTAGTATTACTTTTAATTTATACAATCAATTAAAACGTGACCAAAAAATGCAGCAATTTACTAAAAATGCAGTTGCTTGATTGCAGCTGATGACGCTAAGTAATTGCCATTTCTACTAAAAAAAATTATGTTAGCATGTAGTGTAGCTGAGGAGACAGTTTCACCCTACAAAGTAACATGTACATCATTCCCCATTTCTTGGAAAAGCTCTTGACAGTACTCTCCTTGCTAGGGCCGTTGTTAGTGACTTCCAAAGAAATACAAGGGCTGTTACTATAGTCTCCAATTTTAATCATTTTGACAACGAAGTAAAATGCACAATAACATACTCAAGATCTGGATCCCAACAATCAACTTTTATGATTGTAACTTCTGTGTTTGGTTCTGTCTGGTGCACAAAGTTCTTTCCCAGAACTAGATTAAAAACTATGAAAATGATAAAAAGGAACACTTACAAGTCCTAGCCATCAGCAACAGCAAAAGGTTTGGCTGTGCCCTAAACCATAGTTAAAAGCCACCAAAAAAATGTATCAGTCTACTTGGGGATCTTTCAGTACTTCATAATGAGCAGTCACTGGGTAAAGAGCAACAGTTGCTGGAACGGGGCCCACGTAAGGAGCTAGCAAACCACTAGACAACAGAACCACTCCTGGAACAAACGGTTTTAATTAATTTCTGTGCAGCTGCACAGACAAAATTGTCTACAGCCAGGTGGTAGCAGCACCGCCTAGAGACACAGCAGGTGTGACTTGGCACCTTTTCAGGAAGAAATAACTAAACCTGCACCTCCTTTCTTCCCAAGAGTCCTCCCCTTCTTTCCAAGGAGCCATCAGTGACTTATGCACAGAACCTGCTCCTGTTTGAATGCCTTAAGCATGTTTTGAGTACTTCTACTGGAAGAAACATCGAGGGAATTTAACAGAGCAGCTAATTTTTACATGAAGTTAAAAAAAGATAGGAGACAATTGATAAGGGGCAGCTGAGCATTTTCACACTCATAATTCAGTAGTTAAGACTCACTTTAGACGCCTAAATTATTTTTAGATCCAGCCCTAGCTCATTGAGAAAATGTTTATCCANAAATGTATATCCAAGAAAGCCCAGGGACCCACTTTGGGCTATATTTATACTGCCTTTTAGCATGACTGAGAGCTCATGAGTCCAGACTCTTGCATCTATGTTATTGGAATACAAGACTGCACATAGCTGCAGCACTGAGACAACCCACACGGGAGGAGACCACATGCTAGCAGCTTCTAGTGCAATCTAAGCGTGCTGCATTCTGGAGAACGGACAAGCCAAACATGCCGTGACCACTTAACCTAAGACTGTATGTTCCGTTTGGGCTGCAACACTATTCACATACACTGCGTCAGGCATACAAACAGACTAGGGAGCCCTTTTTAGGAAGCTTTGATGAGATGTGCCAGAAGAGCAGCTGGAAGTTGTAAGCAGCCCTGAGCTCAGACTGCCCTTCTGTACTCCGGATGTCTGGGTGTCCAGCTGTTGACATCTTGTTCAGCAGCAGATGCCGACCTACTGGTGTCCCGATGTGAAGGTACAGAGTTGGGTCAGGGAAAACACAGGATATTTGGGGGGCCCAGCCTCCTAGGCACAGTGCAGGGAGTGCTTTTAGTTAGATTTAAATGTAACAGTACCAGAAATGAAACTGTAGCTGGGAAAACAACATATTTTCATGACTACTATTACTGCAGTACCCTTTTCACTTGAAAAACTTAGCACCTGAATATGCAGTTAGACAGCTGAATGGTTGTTGAAATATGAGAGCATTTTAGATCAGTTCAAATAATTTTGGGAAAAACAATCACTAAACCAAACTTTCAAACAATGCTGCTAGTTCCCAGAAAGGATTATTTTTATATGCTAACAAATATATCAAATTTATATACAGCATCAGTCCAACAATCAGGTTAATCTCTTTCTATTTTCATGTTTTCCTAGTTACTTGTCACAGAAGGCTTAATTTTAAACAGGAATAAGTTCAGAATCTCTACGAATAACCAGAATTGTTACAATAAATTATTTTGAAAAAGCAAGTGGAGTAGGAAAGTGATTCAACTTCTTAGGTCCCACCTTCTCCAGTAAAGGGTTTGCTAAGGACATCTAGTGGATAAAGTTAGTATTACTTTTAATTTATACAATCAATTAAAACGTGACCAAAAAATGCAGCAATTTACTAAAAATGCAGTTGCTTGATTGCAGCTGATGACGCTAAGTAATTGCCATTTCTACTAAAAAAAATTATGTTAGCATGTAGTGTAGCTGAGGAGACAGTTTCACCCTACAAAGTAACATGTACATCATTCCCCATTTCTTGGAAAAGCTCTTGACAGTACTCTCCTTGCTAGGGCCGTTGTTAGTGACTTCCAAAGAAATACAAGGGCTGTTACTATAGTCTCCAATTTTAATCATTTTGACAACGAAGTAAAATGCACAATAACATACTCAAGATCTGGATCCCAACAATCAACTTTTATGATTGTAACTTCTGTGTTTGGTTCTGTCTGGTGCACAAAGTTCTTTCCCAGAACTAGATTAAAAACTATGAAAATGATAAAAAGGAACACTTACAAATCCTAGCCATCAGCAACAGCAAAAGGTTTGGCTGTGCCCTAAACCATAGTTAAAAGCCACCAAAAAAATGTATCAGTCTACTTGGGGATCTTTCAGTACTTCATAATGAGCAGTCACTGGGTAAAGAGCAACAGTTGCTGGAACGGGGCCCACGTAAGGAGCTAGCAAACCACTAGACAACAGAACCACTCCTGGAACAAACGGTTTTAATTAATTTCTGTGCAGCTGCACAGACAAAATTGTCTACAGCCAGGTGGTAGCAGCACCGCCTAGAGACACAGCAGGTGTGACTTGGCACCTTTTCAGGAAGAAATAACTAAACCTGCACCTCCTTTCTTCCCAAGAGTCCTCCCCTTCTTTCCAAGGAGCCATCAGTGACTTATGCACAGAACCTGCTCCTGTTTGAATGCCTTAAGCATGTTTTGAGTACTTCTACTGGAAGAAACATCGAGGGAATTTAACAGAGCAGCTAATTTTTACATGAAGTTAAAAAAAGATAGGAGACAATTGATAAGGGGCAGCTGAGCATTTTCACACTCATAATTCAGTAGTTAAGACTCACTTTAGACGCCTAAATTATTTTTAGATCCAGCCCTAGCTCATTGAGAAAATGTTTATCCACACCTGAAATATATCAGAGATCATTACTTTCACAGTTTAATAAAATATTTCTGTGTTTTTTACTTTAAATTACCACAAAATTTTGTTTATGACCTTGTTAAGACTATTTTCCTAAAATACTTAAGTAAAAAAAAAAATTAGTCACAAGTGGTCCTTGGGGAAGAACTTTGCTCAAACTGGAGAAGAAAAATGAATTATAATTTGTATGCTAAATATACTTTACAGTATATTGGGCAAGCTTGTATCAACATGCCATGAGAAAGACAAACTCACAGACACACGTGTATTTTATTTTTAAATCTTCTACGTGTGTTCTTCTTTTGAGATCACTTGCAGTACGAGAGTAGAAGCCTAACTTCCAGAACTACATTAAGCCATACAATTTATCCTGTATCTTCCTGTGAGTATGCAACACATTATTTATCTCAGTAAACCTTTCATTTCTTACATTGTCTTACAGCTATAGATCTATATTAGAGAGGACTAAAAACGCTCAACTGTTACATGAAACAAAAAATACCTGTATTTCTGAGAATATATGTTTGTTATTAGGACATGAAGTAGTTTCACATCTACTGAAATGCTAAGTAAAGAAACAGTGTACCATTCACAAAAAAAAATAATTGATGAATAACAAGCTCAGTAAGTTACTTATTTCATACATTTTGTAAACATATGAAATACAATGCTCATCACAGTCTGCAGCAGGAAAGGTAGGAGTTTGATCAACTAAGAATCTGTAGGTACTTCTGTTTACTGAACCTAGAGTAACCCACTCCAATTAGTGCAGACCAACGAGCACACTGAGTTCTCAAATAGTGAGACATCTATATAAGCTGAATCTTCAGAACATAAATTAAAAAAATATATATCTCTGAGGGTTTATAACCAAACAACATTACTAGAGCAACTTTAAAGTCCCCTCTGCTTAAATAGCCTTTATCTTCATCACACACTTCAAAACCCTACAGAAAGTGATTTGCATTAAAAAACAATAAATCTGACCTAATATTTTTCACTTGAATAACTTTACGGAAAGAATAAGACAAGCACTTGCTGAAATAACTATGCTATTTTTAAAAACTATTGAAGATTAGTCGCACCTCTATCGGAACCCGGCTCATCTATAGTAGCTGAAAAGGGATGGAGTCTATTTAATTTTAAATTTCTGTTAAAGTTTTCCTACTTCTACATTTTATGTGCTTGTTATGAAAAGGCTTTCTGCAAACTTAGAATATATGGTACAGACTTCTAAAAACCAAATTACATTAAATTTGTTTCTGCAAGATCTTGATTTTTTTCTTGAAAAACACCAGACATCTTTTAATTCTCAGCTAAGTCCCTGTATAGAGAGGCTATTACGAGGAGACTGGAATGCAAGCATTGTCAGAAAACAAATACTGTTTCCACAGTCTATACTTAGATAAGAGATTATGCATATAACACACAAAACCATGCAACTTTCTTAAGAGCTTTTCCCACAGCAGACCTTCAGCAAAGGCTGATAATAAAGCACCTAACCTCATAGTACCAAAGAGCATCCACAGCTTCAGGAAGAAGTATTACATGCAACTGCAGAAAAGTAATAAAATAATTACACAAACAAGTTGGAATTTCATTAATGTTTTTCTATGTGTAACTTACCAATTTTATTTCATTCTGATACAAGACACCTTATTTATTCACTGCAGCCAAAAGCTTGTAACTAATGGGAACCAAGTGCTAAGAGAGTTCATTCTGGTAGACAGAGCGAGCTTTCATGTAGCCCGTGCTCTCACTTTGATTAATTTTACACCTGTTTTCCTCCCACTCCCTTCTTGAAGTTGTCACGCAGTTATCTCATTAGCGGGGCACTTCAGACACAGTAATTAACACGAAGCTGAATGAACGATTATGCAAATACTGCACCTGCCCTAAACTAATATTAAGGTCAAATAAAGACTTATTAGATTAATTCAGGTCACTGAGACGTGACTGTTTTGCTGGTTTAGCAGCTTTAAGAAAGATGCCAGGGCTCCTTGGGCACCCCTCGACCCTGGGGGCCCGGCAGAGCCCTTCAGGCCTCAGCAGGCACCGCCGCGCCACAGGGCCCCACAGAACCAGCGCCGTGGGCAGGAACAGCCCCACATCGCGGGCGGGCACACGCAGTCCGGCGGCAGACGAGCAGGGGAGTGACGAGGCGGCTGTGCCTCACCACATCGCATCGCATCGCGTCCCGTCCCTCCTCCTCCTGATTCTGGAGGTCATCTGGTCCAACCTGCCCCCTCACGCACCCGCGCGCAGCGTGCCTGCGCCAGCAGCAGGCCCTGCGCCCCCTAGCAACCCGCGCGCTGCCGCCAGCACCCCTGGAGCAAGCGCAGCGCCGGCGTCGATTGGCTAAAATCAGACACCCGCCATTGGCTCGGAGGAGGGGCGAGGCGGGGCCGTGCTGGGGATAGGCGGGGCTCGGCCTTCTCAGGTCAGGCGCGGGTGCAGTGCTTGGCGCTAGGCGCGGAGGTAAGCCGCTGTCCTCCCGCAGCGGGAAGGGGCGGCCGCTGGCGGCTGGGGCCAGCAGCGAGGCTCGCCAGGTCTGGGCTGTGGGGCGGGAGCGGCCGCTGGGGCCTTCGGAGCCCTGGCTCGCGCCCGCTTAGCCAGAGGTGGCTGCGGGGATGGTGGTGGGGCCGCGCGCTGCCGCTGGCTCCGCCCCGCCGCGGGTCCGCCTCCTCGCGGGACGGGGTCGGCGGCAGCAGTGGGTTGGTGTGCGCGGCTTCCTGCCCCCGCGGCTGCGGGAGAGGCGAGGCTGGGAGCTGCGGTCCCGTGGAGGGAGGCGGAAGGAGCGGCGCCGGTGCTGCCCTGTGTCTCCCTGGCAGAGCGCGCGAGGTCCGGTAGCGTTAGAGTCGGTATGAGAAATGTCTGCGCGATGCGAATGACTCTTCCGACTGCTGAAATGCTTTCCTGTACGTGCCCCTGTCCCAGGGGGCTTTCCGTGTGCAGATTTCAGCATTAGCTGCTTCATATCTCACGGTTGCTCCCATTGCACGTGTTTCTTTGTTTCTTGGGCACAGAAACAAAAAGTCCTCGTGCGCGGTGGCACTTTCCCGAGTCAGAAGTTGCATGGAGATTCTGCCAAATACAAAAAGCACAGTTATCTTCTGATAATGAAATGGAAACTAGGAGGAGAAACAGGCTGGAGCATAGCGAAAATGCCCAATTTCTCTTTGGTGTTTTGTTTTTGAATCCCTAGGAACATGCTTCAGGAAGGTGCACATGGGAAATGGACAGTGTCTAGCAGTGATGAGAGTACTGAGGAAAACTCTGACAGTGAAAAACCATCTACATCGTCACCACTGAATGCTGTACGTGGCAGAACAAGTGGGCCACAATATCCGTGCTCTGAAGCTAGGAAAGCTGCTCACAAGAGAAAAGCTTCTCCCTTGAAGCTCAGTGATAAAAGTTTTTCTCCAGAAATACCTCCAGTAGAAAAACAGAGAACTAACCAAGAAGGCTTAGGTTGGTGTCTTTCTAGTAGTGATGAAGAACCTGAAGATCAGCAAAAGCATGCCCGCAAAGAAACGCTGAAAGAAGAAAAATGTGATGCACCCAAAGAACATCCTTTGAATCTTCACAACGATGGTGAACTCTCAGAGACTCAGAAAGCAGAGGAGTATGATGAAACACCCAGTGAAGCCCAAGATACCTGGGATTTGTTGAATGAAGGGAACCCTTTCAGGTTTTTTCTCACTAAAGTCAGTGGAATTGAACAGAGCTATAATTCTGGAGCCCTGCACATAAAAGGTGAACAAGGGGCTACTATAGATGTGGGCTTTTGGGAGGCTAGTTTGCAAAATAATGCGCTTTTTTTTTTTGTTTGTGGGTATTTTTAAATGCAAATATTCCTTGGTGTAACTGAGGCTTCCCATCCTAAATATGCAAGTTGTAGGAATTGGTTCTCTTATTTTTGCCTTTCTCTTTTAGAAGTATAGTGTATAGAGCATTAATTTGCTGCTGATGATTCTGTTGTAGCTTCTGAGTTGCGCCGCACAAATATAACGTGCGTTTAGCCAAGGCAAGTCATATGGTGGTTATTGCTGCTTTCTGTGTGAGTTAATCTGGGGAAAAGTGCTTGCTTTCCTGGCTCTTACAGGGATACTTTTCTTGGGTGCATAACTGTGCTCCCTGAGTAGCTGTTTGCACTTCATACTGCTCAGTGGTTTAGGCCTCGTAATTTGCTATTACTTGATGTGGCGCAAGGTAGTACTTGTGAAGTTCTGTGGCTGGGATTCATGGGTCTGGTTAAATTCAATTAGAACTGAGCGTAAGTCAAGATGGAGTGAAGGCTTGGGTGTACAATACTGATGCTTCGGGAATGCTGTGTAGTTGTAGTTTGATGTAAAGGGGAACAGCTCAATGCACCTGGAAACATCCCCTTCATTCAGGAGTGAAATCTTATAAATCACAAGACAGATCAGAAACGAGCATTAATACAGTAAAATGAGGCAGAAGAATTTTGTGGTTCTTTGAAGGACGACAAATGACTGACGAGCTATACAATTCATTGTAGCTTTTGGCTTGTTCTCTTTGAGGACTAGTTGTCCTGCTTGGTGATTAGTTGAGCTGATGGAGGAGCTTACTTTTTTGTTTGTTTAGTCTGCAAAATCGTATTTCTATAGAGATAGGGCATGAAATATTTTGTCAATCCTAGAAGGTATTTGTAGGATACGTTTTAAAGTTGCTGCTGTGCTTCAGTTATTGAGGTTAGAAATCCTCAGTTGGATTAGTTTTCTGTGTTACCATGAATGAACTAAGGGGACAACATATCTTACAACCAGTCAGCAACAGGTAAGTCTTTGAGCATTAGCTGTGACCTTGTTGCTTCTACCCTGCCACAGTTCTTCAAGCCCTTTCTGTAAGGGAGAGAGTAGTTTGATGTCCTTTCTCCATATGATTTTGGTCTTTTTCCTAATGAGTTTCTGTAATTTGTTTTCTACTTTTTTGAGAGAAAGTTAATGCTTTTTATAGATGTAAGACCATCAGGGTTTCACAGGAGAGTTGGTGACTTGAATATTCAGAGCAGTAAACTTCATTGTGAATGTCTCTGTTACACCATGTCTTTGAAAAATCTGGTACTTGTGGTAGATATCAAACTGTTCAAGATGTGAAAGGTTCAGTTAAACATTTTTTTACTCTATTATGCTCTCATGTTTTTAATAGATATTTTATCTCCTCTTTTTGGGACTCTCATATCTTCTGCCCAGGTGAGTTTCCTGTTTGGCAAATTGATTTCACTTGCTTATTTCACTTCATTAACCTTAAACTTGGTAATCCATGTTTGTGCCATGTAGCTGGTATTAGCAGGGAACTTGTTAAAATGCAGATGGAACTCTTAAGTGTTCTCAACTGAACAACAACTTATTGAAATATAAAAATAGTCTCATCTTCTGCTTAGAATTCAGGCAATTATTTGCTCTGTTTTCAGGGAATGCACAATTTTAAAACACATATTTATGTGCATATAAATGATTTTTTTGAAAGCAAAAAGCCTTGCAATCTAGGAATGTTATTTTTATTATTGCTTAGAAGCTTTTGCTACTGTTCATGGTATAAGCACATGGCAAAGGGATGGTTCTTGAACCACAGCTTTTACATTATGTGTGTGTGAGTCTTTTTCTGTATGGTACATTTTATGAACACTAATACATGCTTTTGAATAACTTTAATTCATTCTGGAATTGTTAAGAGACATGAAAGAAAGCATGTGAAATTCAAAAATATACCTGTTTTTAAATCATGCTGTGTACAATATAAGTGGTATTGAGTGATGACTTTACATAGAAAGTATTCTTGGCTGTAGTTCTTTGTTCTGACAAACTCTGCTTTTTGTTTTTGATGACTCCGTTTTCTTTTTCTTATGTACAAGTTTAACTACTGTGTAGATGTGGGATGGCTTGTAAAGCAGTATCCACAGGAATTCAGGTATGTTTATTTTTTGAAGATGAAATGATACAGTTTCCAAATCATTCTTTTCATGCAAGTTGCTGTTATAATTCAATGATAAATGCTTGCTGGCAGTTGCAAATTATTGTTACCGATTGGGTATGTGTAGACTCTTGATTTTCCTTCCATACTTATTCCACAGTTGTAGTTCTTTTGATTTCTTGCCTCTTTGTAAGACTGTTAAATGGTCAGAGTTCAGTATGGTTGGTTTCTGATTTTTATGAACTAACACGACATCCCGCTGTGACCCATGACAACAGTGCGGTAGGTGACCTATAGAGACAGAACAGCAAGCTTTTTGCTGTACAGGTTACTGAGCCAAGAGTGAGGTAATGCAAGAGGAAGGAGGGAATGTAGGAAAAGTGCAAAAAAGCTCTGTGAAAGTGATCAAGATGATATGTTGTGGATATGATATGGTTGGAGTTACTGGGTATTGTCATGAAAGCAGTTATGCATGTTTACTTGCCATTCCATTCTGATAATTGCAACCTTGACCGTGTGATGTACAGTTTTCTCTCCGTTTTTGCATTTTACTGGAAATGTAGTAGAACAGGGTATTAGGAAGTGAACATGAAACTACTGCTGGAATAGACCTATCCCTCTCCTTTTCCCTCTCATTCTTCCCATCTTCTCTGTAAGGTAACAATGATTAAATTGTCTTAGATCCACACTGTATATATCAATACTTCTGAGAGCTTTTTTCTATCTGCCTATACTGGCAGCAGTTCCTTACAAGATCTGGTATTATTAGTTTGTATTTTAGGTCTGATTTACTCCATACTTCCTGTTTTACTTTTTTTTTTTCCATTGAAGTTTTCTAGTGTCTTTCTCTTGGAGGTTCTAGTGTAGCTACTGCTTTTTTGAGTTAATAAGGGATATAGATTTTAGTGCCATCTTCCTGCTGGGCTGTTAGATTTAGGAGCCAGAAGTCATAGCTACATGAAGGAGTGACTTAGACTGACTACTAATTCACTTGATATTTTAATAGTAATCTCCTTTTATTTCAGGAAGAAGCCATTGTTGATAGTTCATGGCGAAAAGAGAGAATCCAAAGCTGAACTGCTTGCACAAGCACGCCCCTATGAGAACATTAGCTTTTGTCAGGTAATTAACATTTGTATCATCCTTTGGTTGAAATTAAGCCATCTGTTGCACTCAAACTTCTTATGGATGAAGAGACACACCTGATAGGGGAAGTCAAGAATTTATTGTTATGCTTTAAGGAATATTCTTACCAGGACCATATGAAAATGGTAACTATGTTCCTGGTCTTCTGTGATTATGGTAGACTGTCACCAACAAGAGGTTTGCACAAAACAACTGCCCACAAAAATGTCCTGGTGCTCACAGAAGAGCTGCACACCTTCTCCACTAACATGTTACACTCAGATTCTTGTAATGGCTAACGAGGAACCACTTTTTGAGGTGAAGCACAGAACTTAGTCCTGGTGTCACTGTAATCTTAAGTATTTTCAAAGAATTTTGTTCAAATATGTTTTACACAAGAAAATGCTGTTACAAATGAAACTCCATAATGCTGTTAAAATTGTTATGAGCACACTTCCTGGCACATGCCATTTTCTCTGATGTTATGGTCATTCTTTTCCTGTCCCCGAGTTGTAAAGTTACTGGCTTAAACCAGGGGAAGGGATGTGGTTATGGCAACTTGCCAGTGTTTAAGGATTTTCCTAGGTGGAATATATTATTGATATCTTATCCTTTGTCAGGAGGAGGATGATCTTGGAATTTTCTTCCTTCTCAGAAGGTCTGGTAACTCTGAGCTTCCTAGAGATTGCTGTGTTTGCCCTAAGTTGTGGTGTAGCAACAATTTCAGATATGCAAAAACATGAATTTATTCTTAACATATAATGTTTCATTTTCACACACAACAAGAATTTGAAGTAGTATGTCCTGTATGATAAACTTCAGTGTAGTTAATAGTAAGTAGTAGGGGGAGATGGCATTTGTGATGATTTTCCTGTTTGAGCATACTGCTTCAGGTTCTTCTGGTAGTCTGTGTGCATTCCATTGTGTTAGTACCCCAAAAATGAAATTTAAGTATTTTAATCTTCACCTTCATGCCCATATTAATGAGGCACAATGTTGGAGCCATCACTGGCTAAAAGTATTTTCTTAACATCTGTAACTTGTTTCATTCTTTCTGTAGAAATTGTGCTCTAAATACTCTAATTGGAGCAGAGCACTGATAAACATTCCTGTCTGGCTTTTGTCCTTTTCTTTGCGATGTTAGCCATTAAACTGCTTGTAACAGTCATCATATGCTTCAGAATCACTGAATGGTTGAAGTTGGAAGGGACTTCTGGAGGTCATCTGGTCCAACCCTCCTGCTTAAGCAGGGTCACTTAGAGCTGTTTGTCCGGGACAGTTTTCAGATGGGGTTTTAATATCTCCAAGGAGAGAGACTCCAGCCTCTCTGGGCAACTCATGCCAGTGCTCAGTCATCCTCACAGTACAAAAGTGTTTCCTGATGTTCAGAGGGAACCTCCTGTGTTTCAGTTTGTGCCCGTTGCCTCTGGTCCTGTCAGTGGGCACCACTGAAAAGACCCTGGCTCCCTTTTCCTTGCACCCTCCCCTCAGGTATTTGTACACACTGATCAGATTCCCCCGAGCCTTCCCTTCTCCAGGCTGAATAGTCCCAGCTCTCAGCCTTTCCTCGTAGGAGAGATGCTTCAGTCCCTTAGTTGTCTGGGTGGCCCTTTGTTAGGCTCTCTGCAGTATGTCCACGTCTCTGCTGTACTGCGGAGCCCAGAACTGGACCCAGTCCTGCAGGTGTGGCCTCCCCAGTGCTGAGCAGACTGGACGGATCGCTCACTTCCCTTGGCCTGCTGGCAACACCCCTCCTAGTGCAGCTTGGGGTGCTGTTGGCATCTTTGCTGCAAGGGCACATTGCTGGCTCGGTGTCCAGCAGGACCCTCGGGTCCTTCTCTATGAAGCTGACTGTTTCTGAAAATATTGCTCTAAGAGACCAGAAATTTTGCAGGAGCAATTCCAGCAAAGAGTTGCCTTGCCATTTAAAGACTAACTGACTTCTAGGAATTAGAGAGTACATTTAAAGGTTTTGAGGAGAAAAATAATGTGTTTTGTCATCTGTCCACTAGAGAGCAGTGAAATTGAACAAAATGAAGCACCTCTCCTCCTTTAACATTCTTGCCAATAGGAATGCACAATAGGAATTTTTAATTATCAACATTTTATTTTTATAGGCTAAACTGGATATTGCGTTTGGAACTCACCATACGTAAGTAACAGTTCTGAAGTAAAAAGCTCCACTTCAAAAGATGACAACTGAGTTGGTACATGCAGTTGCCATGATTGGACTAGTAACTAGTGTCGGGTGTCTTACAGTATTTGAGATACGAAGATGGATTGTTACTGTTTGTGAAAACATAATTCTGAAGGCCTAATGTATATTGAGGGAATTTAAAAGTAGTATCTTTGATGTTCTATGTGTGTTTCATTTATCTGGAAGTTATTTTAAAGCAATAAAACTGGGTTTCGTAGAAATTGATGAGTCTTAAAGAAAAATGTTGTTAATTATTTTGTATTTATAGATGGTAGGATTGTTCTAGTTAAAGGGAACAAATAAGCTATTAGGTCGAGACGTGCAAGTTAGATAATTGAAGTCAGTGAATTGCAGGTCCTGGCTCTTAACTCGTGCCTTAATACCAGAATTTAATGCTTGATCAGTCATTCACAAGTTGGACAAAACACTGATTTACTCAGTTTTTGCAGTTAATGTGGATGATCTGGAAATAATTGCTGAATTTTGGGGTCCTTTCAAAGAACATGGTTTTAATAAATTCATCTGTAAGAAAAGGCCTTTTAATGTTCCTTAATTTTTTTATGTTTATCTGAAGAACATCACAAATGTAGAAAGTCTTCTGCAAGTATCCATTTTTGCTTTGGGAAATCACTTGCATGAGATGTTAAGCTTTACTCTGGAATATATTGTATGATGCTGCTGACAAAATATATAGCATAGTCTATTGACTGCCACGCGAGTTTGACATACACATGGATTGAAGTCTGTTTGTACTATGCAGAACAAATGTTTTGAAAATAATTATCTTAGAGCATTTTAATGAATTGTTATTTTATCTTCTACTCTCAGTGTACTTGAAACAGAGGAGGTGTTATGTATCTTTGTTTTTTTAAAGGAAAATGATGTTGTTGTTATATGAAGAAGGTCTTCGAGTTGTGATACATACATCCAATCTTATTGCTGAAGATTGGCACCAGAAAACTCAGGGGTAAGCAACAATCTCTAGCAGGTGTATGTTTGCTTTAATACTTTCTGTAGGTATCTGTTACTGCTGGAGATGGGATGTTAGGCCAGATGATCCAGTGCTACAAGTCTTCAAGTCTTAGACTCCTAAGATAGAACTATCCTGTGCAAAAAAAAAAAAAAAAAAAANAAAAAAAAAAAAAAAAGAAAAATCAGATGCTGTAACTGGGGTTTTTGTATATCGTTACACAAGCCAGTAGCTTAACAGAATGTGTTGCGGTGTTGTATTCATAGAGAAAATCTTGATTAAGGGGCTGCTTGTTGGTAAGTCTGAGCCTGTCTTGTTGAACAGTGATGAAAGCTGTAAACATATGCATGGTTAAGTGTGCTGAGATTCTTGTTTTCATTTGAAAGTATTAGTTTTATGCTATTAAGACTTGATTCTGTAGTTGTAATGTAAAGGCAAGTTGCCTTATAGTTAGTATCAAAATAAATCCGTCTAGTATTCATTTAGGACCTTCAGATGTGCTTTAATCACTTACTAAAACCATATGGTAATGTATAGTGTTCTTGGTTTTTTGGCTTTGTTTTTAGAATGTGGCTAAGCCCTTTATATCCAAGGCTACCTCGGGGAACAACTGGTTCTGCTGGTGAATCTGAAACTAATTTTAAATCTGACCTGATAAGTTACTTGATGGCTTACAATTCTCCTACGCTCAAGGAATGGATAGACCTGATTCAAGAACATGATTTATCAGAGACAAGGTACATGTTATCTTGTGTTTATAGTAACAGACAGGTGAACAAGCTGTACTTTGCATCTGAACTATTAGATGTCCAAATGAAATCTCATACCTGAATCTGCTGATTTGGATGTAGCAATAGATTGGCTTTTCTCAAAATTATATGCCCAGTTCTGTGCCAAGTGGGCTATTTGCATTTATTGCTAACATCATCAGTCTTCTGCACTTTTGTACACAGAAATAGATACAGTTCCCATCTATGCCATGGAGCAGCCGGTGGTGCATGACAGCCATATAGATTTCTAATAATAAACTATACAGCTGAAAATCTACTTTTCTTTATGTTGTAAATCTTAAGCGTGAAAGATTTAATTATTTCTGGAAGCAATTATTTTTTCAATCTTGCTGATAGATTTTGCTTAAATACCTTAAAACTTTACAAACCAAAACAGTCCAGAGCTGCACGCAAGTTGGTGTTGGTTTTTTTTCTTTCTCTAGGGTATATCTGCTTGGTTCTACCCCTGGACGATATCAAGGTAGTGATAAAGAAAAGTGGGGTCATCTTAGGCTCAGAAAGGTACTAAAACTGTAACCTTTTTTTGTTAATATCCTTTTAACTGTAAATAGGATTTTGGAGAGCATTCTTTAGTTCCTTTCATTTTTTCCAGCTATGATCAGCAATCTTTTAATAGATTGTTACAGTTTAAGTTAACATCATCTTGCAATTTATGACAGTGTAGGCTTTGCACATGATACGTGTGGGGATTATTACCATGGTTAGCTTGTGGTCTGGATTGTCATGTGCTTACAGGTATCTGAGGAGTTGCCATCACTGAAATGACTTATTATTTGTTGGTGGTGTTTCTAAGTGTAACGCTATCAAAATCCAGTCTTCTGTGACTGGGAACCAAATACAGCCTATTTCAAAGGCACTCAGTGAGGAAAGATGTGTCAGTACAGACTTGCCTGCACAGAGAGAACAGGCTTATTTTATTTACTTAAATGTTAAGGGCTAGTACAGTTTTTTTTCCCTAATGACCTTGCAAAACCCCATCAGATTAAAAACCAGTTTGCACATAGTTGATGTCATCAGTTTAGTCAGATTTTTAGTTTTGTTCTAATACATTTGTAAGATCTTGGTGTTTTGGTTTTGTGGGTTTTTTTAGCATAGAATAATTAGGAACATGGATTACTCTTACCCTCTCCCCCCATTATCTAATCATACAAGATTGCATCATATCTCAAGTAGGGCCCCTTCATTTTCAGTATTGATTTAGAATCACATTAGGTATTTCGTGTCATCTGTTAAATGTTTCTCATAATTGGGGAAATTTTCAACCTACATCTCCTGCTGAGGTGGCATTATTTCAAATGTCATTGTGAATTTTATATGGAATTCTAATTCCGTCCATGGCAAACTTCAGAGACATACAAAATGTTTGTCACATTGCTTTTGAGCACGAGGTTCCTCTATTGGACCTCCCTGTGCTTGTGAAGAGCTTGCCCTTTCTGATGTGTATTGTCTGCATGTATTTTTGCCTGGTAAGACACTGAATGAAAACAAAAAAAGCCTGTAAAGGGTAAAGATGATCTTGTAGCAAATGTTTCTGTGATTAAAAAGATTATATTTTTTTTTTAGTGACAATGCAGATAACCTGGTGACACTACACTGATGACTGAAGCTATTTAGTGATATGTGTTCTCGGGGAGGGGGGGAAGGTAACCACTACATACAGTTCAATATGTGCCTGTGTCCATCTGGTTTTAATGTGACTTTAAATTCCATTCATAGCTAAAGAACTCCTCTGAAAGGATTATTTCAATTTTTCTCTTCAATTGTTCTTTTTTCCTCCTTTTGTAGGCTTCTGTTGTAGCTGGGGCTTCAGGATATGAGAGGAATTTTATGGCCAACAACCACCAAATATAGAAAGATTTATTCATTGTATTTATTGTGACTTCTGAAGCTAATGTTTCATATTTTTAGGAAGGGCTGCTAGCATTCTTTTTACCCATTATTTAATGTTTGGCTTTGGAGCTTTTGGACAAAACTTGTGATGTTTGGTCTTCACTTGAAGAACAGTGGGTTTGTTTGGAGAGCCTGATGACTTCTTTTATTGCAAAGTTAAGCAGAGATCTTTTCTGTTGGCAGAAGAGGATTTATTATATCAGTAGCTATATAGAACCCCTAATTAAGGTTTTCTTTGCCTGTTGAAGTCTAACGATGTTTTAATTTCCCTCACTAGCTTTTGAAAGAGCATGCTTCCTCAATACCAGCACAGGAATCCTGGCCTGTTGTTGGGCAGTTCTCAAGCATTGGTTCAATGGGAGCTGATGGGTCCAAGTGGCTGTGCTCAGAGTTCCAGGAGAGCCTGGTGGCTGCAGGCAGCAGTGTGACAACTCTCCTTAAATGTGATGTTCCAGTTCATTTGGTATGCCATTTAGATGCTAGTGACCTTTATTTAGCATTCATTAATTTGTTGTTTAAATCTTAGTCATTGGTTTGCTTTTAACTTTTGGAAGATATTAATGTAGTTGTAATTGTGAAATTGTAAGAATGCTACTTAGTGACGTTTACTTGTGCATGGTATGCTAGAAAAATGTATTATAATTTCCGTCTGCCTGACATTAGACTATATATAATCTAATCAAAATTATATTCTCATTCTATGGCTTGTCTTTCATTGAGTTTTATAGATGCAGCTGTTACTGCTACTCAGATGTAACTGAACCCTGTGTGATTAATAGCTGAAACAAATTATTTTCTAACCTGGTTATTTTGGTCAGGTTATTAGCACAATTAAGGGGAGGAGCAGAAACATGTCTTGTGTGACAGAAACTCGTTAAATCAAGGATAAAATGTTGTCAGACTATGCCCTTACCCTGTGCTTATGCCTGTATTTGAGATAATGAGCCAAAATCTCATAAAATAATGTTAGGAGCTTACTTAGACTGTGGAAGTGGTTGAAACAGGTTTGTTTGAGTCTTACTAGCTAATTTTGGTAAGCTCTGCAAGAGTGGTAAAAATGTTAAAGACTTTCTTTGTTACTGTAGACAACTAGTTTTAAGCTGCAGTTTAATTTTACTCATTCTGGAAAATGAAGCTTTTAATGTTTCTTTTTCTCAAGTAAGTTTTCTATAAGGTGATTTTTTTTTTTTTTTTTTAATGACAGCTTGTGTATTTAGAGCTGTGTTAAGGTTACCTTTTTCCCCTTCCCTCCATTAAGGTTTATCCTACAGTGACCAATGTAAGACAAAGTCTGGAAGGCTATCCTGGTAAGCAGATGAACCCCATGTATTAGCTTTTGGTGGTCATAATGTTCTGCAAAATCACTCCCAACGGTTGATGTTGAATGAACCTGAAGTTGTCATCTTGCTGAGAACTTGGTAGAATAGGTGGCAGTAGAATCCTTTTATTACTGTTCCTGGAGCTCTGACTCCAGCTCTGCTATTGTGATTGAATAGAAAAAGCTTTGTGGGCGTTGGTGTATAATGTTCAAGTCTGTATAGCTGTGTTCGTACGTCACAGTAGAGGAAAGAACAGCTCTTGCCCATTGTACTAACTCCAGTGATACCTGCACTTTGGCAGAAAATTCAGGTTTGAGTGTGCCAAGTTCTCCTTGTGTTTTCTTTGTACTGTCATCTTGCACATCAGATACAGTGGAGAATAAGGTGTTTCCCTACTCGTTAGTCTTTTTTTACTATTGCAGTATGCAACTGTCCTGTTCAGTTTTCCATGTTTGTGTTCATGAAGTCAATATACTTGTATAGAAAGCACAGCCACAGCCAGCCTGAAAGAGGAAGAGGTAGTGTTGTACTCTGATGCAGTGAAGCTTTTGCTTCTCAAAAGCAAGCACTTAAGTGAGTTACACCTGTGCATGCTAAGGGAGCTGGCTGAGGGCAATTTGAGGCCATTGTTGATTAGTCTTCAAAAGGTCAAGGCAATTGGAAGAGATTCCTGAGGACTGAAAGAAAATAATTCTTTCCTGACTCCTGTGGAACTATAGGCCTGGCAGCTTCACCTCCATCCCTGGGAAGGTGATGGAGCAAAGAATCCTGAAAACCTTTTCCAAACATGATAGTCAAGAAGGTGATTGGAGCAGTCAGCATGGATTTATAAAGGAGAAATTATGCTTAATTAACCTGATGTCCTTCTACGATGAGATGACTGGCTTGGTGAATGAGGAGTGCTCTAGATGTTGTTTATCTTAACTTTAAAAAGGCTTTTGACACTATCCTCTGTAACATTACAGACAACCTGATGAGCTACAGGCTGGATCAGTGAACAGTGAGGCAGATTGGAAACTGGCTGAACTGCCTGGCCTCAGTGGTTGTGATCAATGACAGGAAGGCCAGCTAGAGGTCAGCCACTAGTGCTGGGGAATGTGTTTAATATCTTCATCAGTGACCTGGATGTTGGGGCAGAGTACACCCTCAAAGTTTGCAAATGACACAAACTCAGGAGGAGCAGCTGATGTATCAGACGATCACGCTGCCATTCAGAGGGACTGTACAGGCTGGAGAAATGGGTTGATGGGAACTTGATGTAGTTCAGCAGAGGCCAATGCTAAGTACTGCGCTGGGGCAAGAATAACTCCAGGCACTAGTACACAATGGGTGTTGACCTGGGGAAAGCAGCTTTGCAGAAAAAGACTTGGGAGTGCAGGTGATCACTAAGCTGAAGATGAGCCAGCAATGCATCCTTGTGGCGAGAAGGCCAACAGCATCCTGGGCTGCCTTAGGAAGCATGTTGCCAGGAGGTGACCCGGCCCCTCTATTTAGCACTGGTGAAAACACATCTGAAGTGCTGTGTCCAGTTGTTGGCTTCCCAGTACAAGACAGACATGGACATACTGAACCAAATCCAGCAAAAGGTCATGAAGGTTAATAAAGGATTGGAACATCAGTGATACAAGGAGAGGTCAAGAGAGCTTCATAATTCTTCATCCTGGAGAAGACAACTTTGCTGGGAGATCTGATCAATTGTGTGTAAATACCTGATAGGAGGATGCAAAGCAGAGGCAGATTCTTTGCGTAGTGACCAGTGAAAGAACAAGAGGCAATGGACATAAACTGAGGTACGGGAGATTCCAGTGTATCTTTACAGCAAAAATGTTTTCATATGTTTAAATGAAGCAGGTTGCTCAGAGAGGTTCTAGAGTCTCCATTCTTGAAGAGACTCAAAACCTGACAGGACACTGTACTGAGCAGTGTGCTCTCTTTGACCCTGCTTTGAACATGGAGATATCCTAGATGATCTTCAGAGGGAACTTCAGTGATTCAATTCTTTGGCAATGCTGAATCCATAAATGTGTTCCTGTTCCAAGCCAGACACCTATACTCCTTGCAGTATGATGTAGGGTAGCTGCTGAACACTTCTAACAGTTGGTAGAATTTGAGCAGAGGGCTAGCAGGAATGCTTTTAGCTCTCCTTAACTTTCCTCTGAGCAGTGTTTGGACATAAGTAGAAACTGCAGCCAGTGAAGTTATAGGTATCTATGGTTCTCACAAGTAAGTTAGGGCCTTTTGAAATATATCTGGTCGTCTACAACATCTGTTTAGCAAAGTTGAAAGTCAGAAATGCAGTCTGCACAATGACTCCTTACTGTCGTTTCTTTCATATTGTGAACTAACTTGGTGAATTACATAACTCTGTATTTGTGTAAATGAACAGCTCCGTGGACTCCTGCAGTTGGTGCATCCCTGAAAAATAGTAAAACTTTTGTAACTGGTCTTTATGGTGTCTTTTAGGACAGGTTGAATACAGTAGGTTTTGCATACTGTTTTTAATACACAACACTAATATAACTCAGTATGCCGTGGCTGATTCTTCTTTGTTAAATTCATTTCAACAAATCACAACATGCATTAGCCAAAGATCAAATCGATACAAATAAAATTACATCAGAAGTTTTTGCTCTTTAAAATAATGTTGTTTGGTGGTTCGGGTGGGGTTTTTATTACTGAAAGCTGCTTGTTTTATTCTTTCTAGCTTGTATGGGTAATTATTCTAATCTTGTTGATACTGAGTGATATCATAACAAAAAATTACACATAGACATCTGTCTTCTAAGAGGACTTAATTCTATAGCCTGTATTCTGTTTCTTTTTTCCTAATGTAAATCTGCTATGTAGTGTTTAGGAACTTGCTAAATTATAAGAATAGGGGAAAAAAAAACCCTATATACCATTTTATACTACTGGAGCATTTCACCATTTTCTGAAAATAAGTCATGAGAATGGTACAGATAACTTATTCCTGAATGTGCTTGCTGCTTTTGGAATGTCTTTCAAAAAACAAATGTAGATGGTCTATTTTTTTTTTTTCCTTAAGCTGGTGGCTCGCTTCCATACAGTATACAGACAGCACAGAAGCAGCTGTGGTTACATTCCTATTTTCAGTAAGTAGAACTCAATTCTTTAGGCTGCTTTTGTCTTAGACTGTATGTTTAAACTTACAATGCTGTAATGTTTGAGTGTTAAAAGGAAATTAAGGGGATTTGGTCAGAAGCATGATCTTCTTAGTTTGTTACCTACTGGTCTTATCTCTAGAACATAATAAAAATGCTCTATTTACCAGTAAAAATTATATGTGATACTGTTGCTAATGGAGGACACTACCAGACTTTGGATTCTCTAAACTTCTGTTTAAGCATTCTTTCTCCAAACTGGAATAATATTACTGTTCTTTTATCTTTTTTTTTTTTTTTTTTTTTTTTTTTTTTTTTTACAGTTGTATTTCACTTTCCCACTTGTGACTCGGTATTAACAGGATTTCAACTAAGCCACAGCAGGGTTGGGAAGGCTTTTTTTTTGGTTTTCTGAGTGCAGCAGTCCTCCTGCAAAAATTCTTAGTCCTTTGTGGTAATATCATCTTTTGTTAAAGGTGCCTGACGTTTTTCATTAAGAACTTCTATTTTTACTTGCTACTAATATTGCCAAATTCTAACAGTCTACCACATTTCATGCCAGATGTCTCCCTCAGGCTGAATCTTTAAAAACTCAAGCGTGTTTTGAGAACAATGGGAAAAGTTGTTTTTCACAGAGGAAAAAAAAAAAAAAATCTGGTAACCTCTTACAAGACCACAGCTCCCCATTGCTTTCACCAGAAATTTTTAACTCTTGCAGGTGGAAGCTGCACCGCTAAGATACTTTAGTCGTATCTAAGCAAGAGTTTGTAAAGTTGTGTATATATTCAGAGGGCTGAGAATACAATTGCTAGTTGCAGAGAGCATCCTCTGTTCTGGAATGAACATGGGTGCTGCTGTGAGCCTTGCTGATCGGTGTCTAAGGACTGGAACTGGAACAGTTCAGAGGTTTTTCAGAGCTGATCGGTTCTTTTTCATTTGACTTTTAGAAGATAATTCTAAATTAGGAAAATAAGATGGTGACAACTAAGACCAGAGCCTATTATATTCAAAACTGAGGAAAGAAAACCCTTTGGATGGCGGAAGGTGTATTTGGAAGCCTTCTTCCTGGTTTTGAGTGAGGACTAACAGCTGTGAATGGAAAGGGCTTCTAAATACCATGATTACATACCTTCTGTTATCTCCATATTTTTATTGCTTGTTTACAGTTTAGTTCTGTAACTTTGATGCTGAATTACCTGAGCAATGGCTTGTTGTTTTAAACTAGTTTTTGTATATACACGTAGATATGACCTCTACTCTCTTAAGCCCCCAAATATCTCGGTGGTTTAGGGACACAAAAAACAGAAGGGGAAGGGTGATGTCAATAATCTATCAGTTGCTCCCTGCCTCTACTTTATGCATAATAAATTGTAATAAGTTTGGGGAATTTTGTGAGGTTCAATTTGATGCCAAGCTCCTTTGCTTAAAGGCATAACCATTGATAGTGTTCAAAGAAATATTGGTTGGAAGTTTGGCCTTAGTTTCTTGGGTACTAGCTGGAGTGGAGGAGTGGAAAAACTTGTTACGAGAGGCTGATACACTGAGAAGAATGTCTGGTTTGTTTGTAAAGAAAAAAAAAAAATCCTGCCCTTCTGGCTACTAGTAAAAATGGATTTCAGGATGAAAAATTCAGTTAAATAAAGTATTTTCAGCCTTTCTGTAGGGGAAACAAGTATTAAATGTGACAAGTATAGGGTAGTGTTGGTGAAAACATGGCACTGTAGTATGGCCAGTATCTTTTAGACCACAAAATGAAACTTTTTATGTGAAAATAATTCATTTTATTTTTCTAGTAAATGGTCAGCAGAAGTCTCGGGTCGAAGTCGTGCTATACCTCACATAAAAACGTACATGAGAACCTCTCCTGACTTCCAGAAGATTGCATGGTTCTTAGTTACGAGGTAAACAACTAACCATATACCTCTCACTTAAAAAGATGTCCTATAAAAGTTCCTGTCAATTACAGGCCCATGTGAGCTACTCCCATCATTCTCGTAATGCTGTAAGTAGTGATGAATTTTTTGTCCATATTTAATGTTTCTTCATTGCGTTGCACCTTTTGGGGCTGCAGGTTGAAATTATGTCAGGAACTGTTGGCAATAGCACCAAAATCTTGCCTGAGCTGTAACTGCCAATCTCGGGGTTCAGCATCAACTGAAATTATGGTTTTTAAACCTTGGGTTAAGTTTCTTCAACACATGCTGTACGTGAATGTATTGGTTTGTACAAAATAGATGTGAGTTAAGACAAAGTTTATCCTTGTGCTGCCTTAATGTTACAAAACATGTAGATGCCTAATATTTGGAATCTGACCTTTTGTCAGATTGAGTTCGGCATTCTAGCTTGGAGTCTAGCTTTGTATTTCTGTCGTCTGGATTTTAAAGAAGACAAGAGAAGGAGTGAGAAATTTCTTGACATGAGGGGAGAATAGCTTACTGTGAATGAAAAATACAGATATATTTCAGTTTTGCCAAAACTGATTTTTATGCAACCCTATATACTATAGATTATGATCTTTATATTGTTACTCTTAAATGCTTAGTTACTTTGGTTTTTTTTCCTCTTTATATTCTGGCTCTTGAAATTTCATTAATACTGTTGCCTGCAACAGTAGTAGTGATTAAGGTACTTGAAGTCATTCAAATGTGATGCTGAGTCCACCTAATACAGAAACTCATGGTTGCTTTTATTTTTTTCTCATGGTTCTTCTATTCCCCCATTTGCTACTATCAAAAAAGCATCCGGGATGTCTGTCAGTTAAAACATAATATTTAAGCTTTGTATTTTGCTGTAGAAGTAGGTTTTGAAAACAGAATTGCATTTATTTTGACTCCCAACTTGCTCTACTTCATAGCAGATACTGATGAAGGATTAACTACAACATGGTGTTGAACAGCACATTAAAACAAAAATACCTGTTCAATAAATACTTGTTTTCATAAATATATCAAAGAA
Organism: Syrrhaptes paradoxus; assembly: GCA_013400615.1. Classification (NCBI taxonomy): domain Eukaryota; kingdom Metazoa; phylum Chordata; class Aves; order Pterocliformes; family Pteroclidae; genus Syrrhaptes; species Syrrhaptes paradoxus. The sequence continues at coordinate 445,491 of VZTO01004129.1, forward strand.
CAAAATGCCAGGAGAAAAATATATTGTTTAACACTTGCAAAAATGCTCTGTACTAAATGTATTATAATGTAACTAGTCCTAATTTAACTGGCCATTAATCTTCCTAAGTCATCAAACTGCAGTTATTTACCAATACCAAGTTCCTTTGAAATGAGCAGTGAAGATTCAAAAAGCTGAATTTGTCTTGGAGAGCTGTATGACACAAGTAGGCTTGTATAATTATCCACATGTGTTGTATGAATACCCTTCTATATATTGTCTCTGTTCCCACTGTGCTGTAAAAATAGCAATAACACCCAAATCATTTTTTTTGTGAAAAGACTGTTCTGAATGCACTGAAGTTCTCCTGCTAGAAGTGCATTGCTGGTAATTCAGTATTCTCTGCTGTGCAGATGATGCCTCACTGAAATGCCTTGTTTCTCTTTGCAGTGCCAATCTATCTAAAGCAGCTTGGGGAGCTCTGGAGAAAAATGGCACCCAACTGATGATCCGTTCTTATGAACTTGGAGTCCTTTTCTTGCCTTCAGCATTTGTAAGTTCGTATTTCAAGTACAAATCCTGGGATATGCTAAGAAGCTGCAAATATTGATGAATACGAATATGACTGAATAATCTACTTACTAGGTTCTATGTTTCTAAGTTAGAAAGCTAACAGCAAGTGGAGTTTATACAAGGTGTTCTTTAAAATAGAAACAGTCTGTTTTACTACACAGCAACTGGTGTGTTCCACAGGGGTCAGTACTGGGACCAGTGTTGTTTAACATCTTTGTTGGAGACATGGACAGTGGGATGGAGTGCACTCTCAGCAAGTTTGCTGATGACACCAAGCTGTGTGGTGTGGTGACACGCTGGAGGGAAGGGATGCCATCCAGAGGGACCTGGACAGGCTGGAGAGGTGGGCCCATGGAAACCTCATGAAATTTAACAAGGCCAAGTGCAAGGTCCTGCACGTGGGTCGAGGCAATCCCAAGCACAAATACAGGCTGGGCAGAGAATGGATAGAGAGCAGCTCTGAGGAGAAGGACTTGGGGGTATTGGTGGATGAGAAGCTCAACATGAGCCGGCAGTGTGCGCTTGCAGCCCAGAAAGCCAACCGTGTGCTGGGCTGCATCAAGAGAAGCATTAGCAGCAGGTCAAGGGAGGTGATTCTCCCCCTCTACTCTGCTCTCGTGAGACCCCACCTGGAGTACTGTGTTCAGATGTGGGGCCCCCAACATAAAAAAGACATGGACCTGTTGGAGAGAGTCCAGAGGAGAGCCACAAAATTAATCAGAGGGCTGGAGCACCTCCCCTATGAGGACAGGCTGAAAGAGTTGGGGTTGTTCAGCCTGGAGAAGAGAAGGCTCCGAGGAGACTTAATAGCAGCCTTCCAGTACCTGAAGGGGGCCTACAGGAGAGATGGGGAGGCACTCTTCATCAGGGAGTGTAGTGAGAGGACAAGGGGTAACGGGTATAAGCTAAAAGAGGGTAAATTTAGACTAGACATTAGGAAGAAATTTTTCACTATGAGGGTGGTGAGACACTGGAACAGGTTGCCCAGAGAAGCTGTGGATGCCCCATCCCTGGAGGGGTTCAAGGCCAGGCTGGATGAGGCTTTGAGCAACCTGGGCTAGTGGAGGGTGTCCCTGCCCATGGCAGGGGGGTTGGAACTCGATGATCTTTAAGGTCCTTTCCAACCCAGACCATTCTATGATTCTATGAAGTGTGGATTTGATATTGATGTGACTTCTTGTGTGAAATTTGTTCTTTTCCAGAGAAGAAATTGCAACTTCCTCTGAGAAAGCTTTTGTGTGCTAAAAGTCATTAGAAATATTTTACTGATGAAGAATACATCTTTCCTAGATAATGTTCATGGATGTTCACATAATATTTCATCATTTCTGTTGATTACTAATGTACTCCCAAATTAATATTTACTAATACTATGACATCATAAAAATGTTTTCTAATCATAAGTGTGTAATTGTAGTCTCCTAAGATCGCAATATTAACACTGTTTTCTGGCTGTAGCTAAAATAATGCCTGTATCTCGCTCATGACATTTATTAAGGAGTTTACATAGTTGCGTGCTCTCTGGTATTTTGAACCTTAGAGACAATCTCAAGACATGGTTCTCCAGCATGGTTCATGTGGAATAGAACTTTTGGAGAAAATGTGTTGATCAGAAACTGAAACAAGAGAAATCCTACAACTTCCTGTAGTAGGAAATATTGGTTTTGATATCACTGCACTCTAAAAACAAAACATAAACCCCCACCAAAAACAAACAAAAAAACCCACTTGTGTAAACAGCTATTAGTAACAGAGTAATGAAGTGCTGGGCAAAAAAACTGTGCAAAAAGATTTAACAGTAACCAACCTCAAGGGATAAAAAAATGTTCTTAGAAGTTGGCTACTGTTATCTCCAGATGCTGCCAAGCAAGGATTTTACATATGGTACTAGTATGATTGTACTTAGTGAATGAAGTGTTTTGCGTGAACATAACTGATCACCAGATTGTGCAATCATTTTATATAACTTTAATATTCATGTTCTGACTCTAGCTTTTCCATGCATTGCTGGTTTTGGGAAACATGCTTCAAATGGGTGGAAAATCAAGAATAATTGAGTTAGTCTTTTTGCCAAGAATGACCATACCAGTTTCAGATCTGAGCAATATGCAAAGTTTTTGCTTAAAAAAAAACAAAAACAAAAACAAAAAAAACACAACCAAGCAAACAAATTTGGAAGTTGGTTGTTCCTCACTTGCCATCTGTTGGCTGCCATTTTTTAAAATGTTTCCAGAACTTTTTCTTTGAGGTTGGTTCCTGGCTTAGTGGGCTAATGCAGGCTCTCCAAAATATGCTGAATGGTTGTTCTCAACATAGCAGCAGCTGTCATCATTTATGGTTTTAGTGTTTAGGGAAAAATCAGCTGATGCTGACATTAGACCACAAGCTTCTCTTGATTAAAAAAAAAAAAGTTTGTAAAATGACCATGTCCTGTGTTTGAATTCCACTTCCCTTTCTATCTCCGGTTCTCACCTCTTACATCTTCATTCTCACTCGTGTTCATCTTGTTCTTTCAGCTACTGGGAATTCCTTTCCAGAGGCTGAAATAAAGTACATCTTTAACATGTAAAACATGTTGAGAGAACCCCATCACCTAACAGTATGGAGTTCTGTGAAGCATGTTGCAGTAATTTTTTTATTTGAAAAAGCTTGGAAGTATCTGATGGAAAGCTTTTTAGATCAATAGTTTCTCCTCACAGCTTCTGTGTCTCATAAGGTTGTAAGATAAACTGAGCTTGACCTGTAAAATGGTATAAAAATTTTAGGTATACTTTAATCCTCTATATAGGATTCTCTAAATCCTCTAAAAGATCTGTTGAAGAATATGGTACTAGCCAGACAGCTTTTGGAAATATAAACTCCGAAATACAGTGGTTGCTATTAAACTGAGAACTTACCCGTTATTCCCTACCCAGTGCTGTCAGATGCTACAATTATATCTAGATAATCAGTCACTGATAACTAACAGTAGTGGACTTTAGGATGCTAAACCTTGCTGTTAGTGTTCACAGAACTGCTATGAGGTTTTCAAACTCCAGTGGTAAAGACACCCGGAGACACGTTTTCTGTGCTGAGGAACTTTGGGTTTAGATACCTGAATTTGTCACTGTGGGCTTCTTACAAAAAAATGTTCTGATCCAGTTGAGTAAGGCTCTGTTTTGAATAAACGCACCTCAACATTGAGGAAGGATTTAATTGTGTATTCTCTTGGCCAGAGGAGCATGGTTACTGTAAAGTTTGTCTCCATCCCTAACTCTTAACTGCCCGGACTAGTGAGCTTTTAAATAGTTTTGCCAAAAAGCTGGCTTTTTTTGTTTACTGGCATAGGAAAGGATAGACTCATGATCACCCAGTGGAATAATCAGCTGTCTCCTGTAGGAGTTACTTCAGTAGTACCAAAATACTGCAGTGATATCGGTGTTAATTCTCACTAAGTAGGGATAGCAATTCTTAACCTCTGTCTTGTGTGATGGTTTTTATTGTCTGCAGTCTGCCTTGTGTTTGGAGCAAAAAAAGTCTGGAAAGCAGAATTTTGAAATTTCCTTCTCCCATTCTTTCTCCCAGTGCCTGCTTGTCCAATGTATGGTGCTAAGGCACTATTAGAACCCACAACAGCATCTAAAGTTTCATAAGTACAAAAAAAATACACTTTCCCAACTGAGAAATGTATCTCTTCACGCTTCAAAATATATTGCTATGAGCAGCAAAGAACAAAATATAGCTGCAGCGGGAAAAGTTATGAAAGAATATAGCTGAAGAAAATTTACAAGGCAGGCAGGAATTTATTTAGGCAAGATCCTGCTGGTTTGGTGTTTTGGGTTTTTGGTTTGTTTTTTTTTTTTTTTTTTGGGAACAGCAATGAGAGCTGTCAACATCCAGGAAACACTTAAAACAGACAAAATGTGTGACTTATTTCAATTTCTGTGTGATCTTCTGTGTGAAGATAGACACATGAGAGTTATTTTTAAAAGCATGTGAATCTCCTCGGAGAGCCTTGTTAAAGAATGTAGTCCATAACCTAGACTCTTACTCCAGCATGTTTTGAGGAAAAATAAGTATCTTTTCTTAGATTAGCTTTTCCTGAATGGAAGATCTCTACAAGTTAAATTCTGACAGACAAATAAAATCATTTGGGGTTCAACTGATGGAGCCCAGTGGGGTTGGAGGACAGCATCAGGGAAAAAATAAGACTCTTGGAGAGGAAAATATAACTGTTGACTACTGAGGAAGAACAAGAAAGAGGAAAGCAAAGAGAAGGAAGTAGAGAAGTAGAACAAGAGAAGGAAGCAAAACACTTGACAAGAAACGCACTGAAGTAGTAATAGGGCACAGAAGGTAGAAGAAATGAAGCAGAAACAAAAAAAAATTACTGGGTTGAAAAAAAGATGGATAACAGGAAAGAAAATAGCTTCCCTGCCATCCTATCCCTGGGATATTTCAGTTTTTTCTCACTATAGACATAAGTTTATGAAATTTCTATCAGTCCCTCTGTGATTCAGGTGTATTGGAAATAAAGCTGTACAACTTGATTGTTGCATTTTTTTGTAAGTAATTCTGAATTTTGTATTTTTCTGTTCAGACAGTTTCAAACCCTTAGATATTTTGTGAGCTTTTAAAAATAATCTTATATCTTGCAGTGGTTTGTTTTGAACATATTGCTTGTTACTTAAAGGCTGTGGCCTTGTTTTAATGGTTTTATCAAAATTCCCCTGACTTCAGTGGTATAAGAAGAGGAAGTTTGAAATGGATTTTCATTCACGCAGTCTTTCAGCATGGATCTTGTTTGTTTCCCCTGTTCTTTTACCTAGTCCTTGAAATAATACACAGTGTTTCTTACATTTGGGTTGAGAGACAAGAGAGGCATCTATATTTTAAAGGAGTTTCTTGAACTGACTTGCTAGAACTGCTGTAGTACAGCTTGATACTGTCTCTGGCAGCTCTCCCTTTCCTCTGCTGCTTGAATATCGAAGAAAAGGTGTAAGGCTGCTTTGTATCCCATGCTTTGTGTGGTCATATGAATGTTTATTCCTCCAACTTATAATGCAAACAGTCAATGAAGTAAAACTTCAGTAAAGGAGAACTTAGAGTGTAGTAAACGTGCCTTTTATATATGGGACTATAAATTCAGCCAGCATATATGTTTGAATAAAATGTGATTATTTAGTGGTAATTAAGAAGCTTGCTTGTACTGTCAAAAAACAGTAAAACCTGGAGTGGTGGAGCCTGTAGCTTGGATAGAGTATAAGTTAATATTCAGACATTTTAGAAAGAAAAATACAGTTGTTCAGTAATGTCTTGCAAATAAATAATAAAAGCTTGATAGCATTTAAACTTCTAGCGTATTCTAATCAAATTGTATTTGACTGATAATAGACTATTGGAAATCTTAATATTAGAGATTTGCTTTTGTATAACTCATTACAGGTGATGAATGGGATCCAGTTCCTCTGGAGAAGTGGCTAAGCAATATCACCTGCTGAAGTTACTCGAATTGCTTTAAATCTATCTGCCCTTCTATTGTATTGCGTTATAGCTTTTTTTTTGTTTTTGCAGTCCTTAACCTTGTTTGAAATCCACTGTCATTCTAAAATGAGTGTGGTCTTTGAAACTTTATTTGCAAGCAGTTTTAAATCTTCATTAATTTTTTTGAGCATACATGGATGGTGTTATTACCCAAGATATCTGAAAAGTATGGGTTTGAAGGCTTGTTTCTGTATCACAGGTAGAATTTTAATTCAGTTCATGAAACACATTGAACATTAACTCATATGGTCAGGATGAAACTAAACAGCAAAGAGAAAATTTGTGGAGTTCTTTCCTTTAGTTAAATATTAAACACCAAAGATGTTAATATTTTGTTTAATAATTAAGATTTGATTCCAGTGTCTGCAAGTGTTTATGCAAAAGAAGCAACATCTTGTCGTATTGACATATGCTACCCATATGGTACTAGCAAAAACCTTGGGCAATTTGGATAGATTGCTCACACAAGCAAGGCCACAAGCGTGTTTATCTAGTGAATGTGGAAATAAACTGGTGTATGTGTAAGGTACTGAGAAGGTGGAGTGTGTCCGATGTGGACCTGCCAATGAGGCCAAGCCAAGGAATGTAAAAGAAAGAAAAGAGCCTGGAATCGTAGTAATAAGAATGCTGAGTTCTTAAGACAGGAAGGTGCTTTAGGAAGTATCTAATCTCAGTAATGGAGGCAAAACATTTTGTTTATTAAAATAACTCTTATTGAGAAAGAATCTATTGTGGATTAGGTTTCTCCTTTTCCTGCAAAACTAATAAGTCTTTTTTCTTCGTGTTTACCTTCCTTCATAGGGACTGGACAAAGGTTACTTTTGTGTGAGTGGGAAAATGCATTCAGAAAGAAATGATTCAGCGACATATTTTCCTGTACCTTATGACCTGCCACCAGAACAGTATGGAAGCAAAGGTAAGGTGTGACTTCAGAAGAAAAGTAGGTATATTATACATGGAGCAAACTAATTTGAGTGACTCTGGATCATTTGAACGCTGCTATGTTCCAAAGCTTTATTTGAAAATTTTTGTGGCATGACTGTATTTGAGGTTATATCAGGCCCCCATTCTGCTTCTGACTTTAAAGAAAGCAACTACAAAGTCTTTTGGTTCTAATTTTTTCTTTATTGTTGCTTAAGTTTTGGATCAACAACCTAAATATTTTTTCATTCCTCTTCTGGGATTCTTGTATGCATTAGGAAAACAGATATTATTTAGAGAATCAAAATGTTTTTCTGCAGAACTAATGGGAAAAGGAGTAATGAAAGAGGAATGTTTGGAAAAGAGCAGGTGTGAGGGGGGAAAAAAAAAAAAAAACTTCTGGAAGTGGGATGTGAAAGAAATACCATAGAGCAAACACGAAAGAATTACTGCAAATCAGAAGAAGGAAGGGTTGCTTTTGGTCCATTCTGTATTTCGTAGTTTGAGACTTCGCTTTCTTGAAGGTCTGTGTTGGAATCCTCCTTGGGGGGTGAAGGGGATATATTTCATAACACTTGAAGAGTCTTGCAAAATCTCAACCTTCTCAGCTTCTGAGACTCTCTCTAGAACATGAAAATCAGGAAAGTGATAAGTAAGTGCCACTATGCAGTGATGATAGCTTTAAAACCTAAAAATATATTGATGATAATGATGTTGATGTGCAGCCTGTGATATTTGGGAAGAGTAATTTTATATATTTTTGGTTTTGAAACTAATGTGAAAAGATTGTAACTAACTTCATTTTTTGAGAAGCTATGATCTGAAAAGACAAACTACACCAGAGCTTCAAAGGACAGAGAATAACAGAGAGATCAGGAAAGTCAGTGTTTATAGAAACTCAAATCTTTCTGTAGATTTTTGAACTGACAAATGATGTGGGGAGAAAGAGTGTTTAAAAGCTAAGAAGTAAATGAACTTAGAGTCTTATATAGTAAATAAAAGATACATGATTTCAGGGTGACTGAAGTCCTCCAGCAGGATCAGAGCCTCTGAGCATGATTATACAATCACAGAATGGTTTGGGTTGGAAAGGACCTTTGAAGATCCTCTAGTTCCAACCCCCTGCCATGGACACACTTTCCACTGGATCAGGTTGCTCAAAGCCTCATCCAGCCTGGCCTTGAACACCACCAGGCATGGGGCATCCACAACTTCTCTGGGCAACCTGTTCCAGTGTCTCACCACCCTCGCTTTAAAAAATTTCTTCCTAGTATCTAATCTAAATCTGCCTTCTTTCAGCTTAAAACTGTTGCCCTGAGTGTTCTGTCATTACACTCCCTGGTCAAGAGTCCCTCCCAATCTCTCCTGTAGCCCCCTTTAAGTATTGGTGGGCTGCTATAAGGTCTCCCCAGAGCCTTCTCCTCTTCAGGCTGAACAACCCCAACTCAGCCTGTCCTTGTATGGGGGATGCTCCAGCCCTCTGACCATCTTCATGGCCTCCTCTGGACTCGCTCTAACAGGTCCATGTACTTCCTGTGCTGAGGACTCCAGAGCTGAACACAGTACTGCAGGTGCTGTCTCACAAGAGCAGGCTAGACTGGGAGCATCGCTTCCCTTGACCATGCTTCTTTGGATGCAGCCCAGGATACAGTTGGCTTTCTGGCTGCAAGCACACATCACTGGGTCATGTTGAGCTTTTCATCCGCCAGTACCCCCAAGTCCTTCTCTTCAAGGCTGCTTTCAATCCGTTCAGCCCCCAGCCTTTATTCGTGCCAGGGGTTGCCTTGACCCATGTGTAGGACCTTGCACTTGGCCATGAGGTTCTCACAAGCCCACCTCTCAAGCCTGTCAGGGTTGCTCTGGATGCAGCTCCTTACTTACCTAAGAGAATTCTTAAATAGTATTTCAGTTTTCACAGAGAAAAAATACTGGCTTAATCTATAAATGGTAATACAATGTATTATATTGTTTTATTTAGTATAAAACACGCTGGCTGCTTAAGTACTGTTAATGCTGTTTTGGGGAGGGTTGGCAGGGGTTGTGCCTGGGTTATTACCTAACTGAAGGAGAAAAATATATTATGTATTGTCATTATTACTGACCTGGCTTTCAAATCTTCTTAAAAATGTAAGTGGTCAGAAATCAGCTGATGTTCCAGTAAGTGCTGTGAATGTCTGCAGTTGTAGATGAATTCTTACATACACCAGGTTTGACTGTTGTGCTCTGGGATATGTATGCACTGTCTGCTTGGTAACTAATGCTGAAACTAGTGGGTTTTGGAAGGCTTTTCTAAAAGGTCATCCTTAAACTTCTGGAAATTTTAAAACAAGATTCAAAATTAGAATCTGTGTGTATTTTCAGATGTATTGCATATACTGTCTTCTTCATACAAAAATCTAGTTGTATAATTATTATTGTTCTTCCTTTACTTCCTGCGTTTAATCTTCTGTGTCAGCAAGTTTTATGCATATTTCAACTAAATGTAAAGGTTTTTTCCAGATAACTTTTCTGACTTTTTGGAAGGAAAGCTTATTTCTGTAGAGAACTCGTTTGTCTGTAGTTCAGCTTTTAGGTCTCAGCTTTCTCCCATGGTATGAACAGATGTTAGAATTCTAAGTTGTCTAGGCTTTGGCAAAGAAAGCAAAGTCAGCTGCCTGTGCCTTTTCATGTCTCTTTCCTGAATATTCTGTTTCAGTTCCTCAGCCTCCTGGTGGAAAAGTTATTTAAAGAATTCCCATGTTACATGGTGGGCTCGTAAAATAATCTGTCCTTAACAATACAGTTATCAACTCCCAAAGTCTCTGGGGAGTGATATAAATAGATATAATTTAATAACGTCTTGAGAAGCAGAAATGCAAGTAATTATCCTTTCTCTAAAGAAACCATATTGACTGATCCCTATAATTGGAGGAGAAAAGGCTCCGGGGGATTTTCCATAAACTCAGATCCTCTAATCACAAAGTACACATCACTTTCATATAATCAGAAAAATCCTGTCAGCAGCAGAAGGGAGGAGAAACAGGCAGAATAGTGAACAGACAGGAGCAGGGCCATACATTTACCATGTAAAGTTCTAAGTAGAAAATAGGTTTACCAAGATACTTGTGTAAATTCAGATCTTGGATCAGACATTCTTAATGTTACAGAATTATGTAATATAGTGAAAGAAGAGCAGTTCCTTAGTTTGTGGAAATAGTTTAATTGCAGAGATTGTCATTCTGTCATAATGGCTTTCTGTCATATTAATTAGTGTCCATCAGATGGGACTGGACTTCCAGAGTGAAAACTGTTATCGTGAAGTAAACACATATTGAATCTTGAAAAATGATAAAATAATTCTCAGGACATACAATTATAAACTCATCAGTAAATTATGTAAACAATCTGTCTGGTTTAAGCTACAATAATTCATGAGGTTGATCCACAATCTTTTAGAGTCCATTAAGTTCAATAATAATGAAATAATGTGGTTCCTACTTTTCCCTCACCTCATATAACAAGAAAGAAAAAAAATACAGAAGACTTGTGCTCCTTTGCCAGGTTTGCCTCATTAGTCAGCGGGCTTCATTCTGAAACTCAAATTTAGGCAAAACAGAAAAATAGGATCTCTTGGAGACACAGTCATGAAGATTTTCTTCCTCCTCTTCTTCTTCCCAAGACTTCTAAAGAGTATAAATCAATGTCATTGTGAGACAGGTGATTTCTTGGTTTTGCACTGGTTTTCTCTTCCAGAGAGATGGATTATCCTTCGCTGAAATGTAATCATAGGCTAAGCTTTAGATCACTGGAGGATGTATTGATGTGCTTTAAGATGTCACTGGAAGGGTAATTATGATATATCACCTCTGTGACACATAACATATTTAAAATTTTCCCATTGTTTTCATTTAGTTTTCAGTTTTATTTCAAACTTGCACAGAGCTATACTTCACAAAACACAGACAGGTAAATTCCCACTGCTTGTGCCAACCAAGAGTCCTTTGATCTGAAGGGAACACAGAATAAAATTTTACTTAGTCTCAAACCAAAGTTGGTAGCAGCGTACTTACTTAAAGTTGAGGCGAGGAGTTTGTAAGATTTCTTCTGTGAAAGAGATCATACCAGAAATATTTTCATGTCAGGTAGCTCATTTTAACTATGTAGGATGATTAAAACCAAACAAACAAAAAAAAACCCCATCATGCTTGAAAAAATTATTTTTGGACCTAAAAATTGTAAGAAAGTAATGATTATATGGTTAATTAGCCTGAAGAATGAGTGAATCTATGGTTTACGTGTATTGTAAACCATTCTGTTGTTGCATTACAGTAAGCTTCAGTGTTTTGGGCTATTTCATCTGCTTTTTTTCCTAGTGAGTTGCACATAACTTTCTAGGCACATCTAAGTGTGATTAGGTTTCTGCTTAATTGGCTCTGGTTTTGGCTTTTTCTTAGGGAAACCTCAGCAGGTGAAACATTTCTGAAACATTTCGCTGCATTATTATTCTGCCAGATTTCAGATTTATTGATCTCATGTACTTGTTCCAGAACTCTTTTACAGTGCTATTCAAAAGAGGATGAGCTAAAAATACGTTTATGAGCAGTTCTTTGAACTGTGACAGGGTTACAGGGCAGGAATTCATAGAAGCTTTTGCTGAGCTATTTAGTTCAAAATGATCTGGAACTGCTTAAACCCTCTGGAAGAAAAAGCTACAAAGTAGAGGGGTAAGTGATTTCTGATAAACAAGTTATTTCTCATTCAGTTTTCTCTGCAGTGTATATATTTAAATCAAGGAAAGAAACTGGCTGTTCAGTTTATTAATAGTATACAGAAAATATATGTACACAGAAGAAAATAAGACAAGTTCTAGCTCAGTTCAGATTAATCTCAAGTTCACAGAATCACAGAATGGTTTTGGTTGGAAAGGACCTTAAAGATCATGTAGTTCCAACCCCCCTGCCATGGGCAGGGACACCCTCCACTAGCCCAGGTTGCTCAAAGCCTCATCCAGCCTGGCCTTGAACCCCTCCAGGGATGGGGCATCCACAGCTTCTCTGGGCAACCTGTTCCAGTGTCTCACCACCCTCTCAGTGAAA
>VZTO01004129.1:467285-482166 GCA_013400615.1 Syrrhaptes paradoxus
CGGCAGCGGCGGCGGCTGCGGGAGGGCCCCGACGTAGGGCGGTGGAGCGGCAGCCCGGTCCCGCGGGGCGGAGGATGGCGTGTCGCGGCGGCTGCTGCTGCTCCAGCGCGGGTCGCCTGAACGCGGACAACGCGCGGTTCCTCCTGCTGGCGGTGCTGATCGTGCTGTACATGCTGTGCGGCGCCGCCGTCTTCTCGGCCATCGAGCTGCCCACGGAGCGGGAGGCCAAGGAGCGCTGGGAGGAGCGGCTGGAGAACTTCACCCGGCGCCACAACCTCAGCCGCGCCGAGCTCCGGCACTTCCTCCGGGAGTACGAGGAGGCTAGCGTGGCCGGGATCCGCGTCGATGACATCCGGCCTCGATGGGATTTCACCGGCGCTTTCTACTTCGTGGGCACCGTCGTTTCCACTATCGGTGAGCGGCGGGACCCGCCAGCGGCCGCGCAGGGACGGGCGGGAGCGGGGCGGCGGCGGGGCGAGGGCGGCAGGGGGTGCGCAGCCCCCTCCTCCCTTCACCAGCTCCGCGGGCTTACAGCGGGCTTCGTGCCGCTCCCGGGCACGGTCTTGTCACCTCGCTGCTCCCTTTTTGTCCCTCCTGTCAGACGGGCCCTGCCGCGGGACGCACCGCACCTGCGGGAAGCGCCGGAGGGCCGGGGGCTGCCCCCGCTGGGGGCTGTGCTGGGGGCGGGCGGGCAGCGGCTGCCGGGCTCTTCCCCCGGAGCTCCGGTTGCCTGCGCTGAGGAACCGGACCCCGGCGTGCGGTGACAGAGTGAGAGAGAGAACAGTCGCACCCCAAGCCGAAAACTTTGTGTCTTTACATTCTGGGAAATCTTATTATAGCGAATCTGAGATCTGGAGGTAGGTGGCTTCATAGGCTGTGAGTTCAGAAGAGACCTCTCGGAGGGTCTAGTCGGGTCTTAACATGAATCATGAAATAGGTTTGGTAGTGTCCAGCTGCAGAGAGTACAAGTTGGAAATGTTTGCTTTCAATCCGCTTGGCTTTTTGCTCTTCTGGATTTCTGAGGCAGAATCAACAAGTCGGTGGGCGCTGCTTATTTTCTTTGTAAATAAACCCAAATTTATTCAAGTTGAAGGAGCTTTTGTGGGAAGGTGATATTGAACAGAAATTGCAAGGGAGCCGAGGAGACTCTATGAAAGTGAAAAGGGACAGCACCACAAACTGACACAGGCACCCCAGGGAGCCCATGGGTGTCAGCAGAAAGGCTTCGTGGCTGCGGACAGGTAGAAAGCCCGGGAGGAACAGAGCTTTAGTTTAAGCCAATCTTGTGTGCATTTGCCACTGGGACAAATGGGATCACTACATCTTAGTAATGGTATCTCCAATCCGCATCAGTCTCCCTCCACTGTGAAATGCATACTGAGGAATGATTGATTAATTTCGAACAGCAATTCTTCGGGAAATCTCCATTAACGCTTGCTGAACAGGAGCTTTGAGATGCCTTGTTTTATTTGGGATGTGAGAGTTTGTGCTGTCCTGCAGTTTGTAGAATCCCTGACCCTTTCCAGCGGTTCTGCTCAACCTTTCCCTAATACTGAGTGTCTTAGGTTTGGAATTAATTTTGCTGGGAAGGATGTAATCGGGCTGGTTTTATGTTACCTCACGGCATCAAGTTTTGAGTGTGTTGTGTCCTTAGACCCAAAGACTATGCTATTGCTACAAGACTGGTAATTTAAAGTGACTTATTATGTTGTTAAGCCCATTTTTGCAAGCCGCTGCAGTTGGTTTGCCATTGTAACATCTCCCTTAAGGGGTGTTTCTTGTATGATCAAAATACAGTGTTGATCTTAACCTTTGCCAACAGCCATAAAATTGTAGGAAAGCGAGCTGGGACAGAATCTGCAAAGTCCACCTGGTCCGCCTGTGTTCCTAGAGGAGGTCAGTTATATGCAGTTTTTTTTTTTTTTTCCTGATAGACTTTTCTCCAAGCTGCCCTTGTGAACATGCAATGTTGGAGATGCCACAACTTTCACAAGGAATCCAGCCTTTTGCATTGTTATCCTCACCGGAGTTTGGCAACTTACATCCTGTCCCTTCTTTTGACCTGCTGTTGCTCCTTCTCAGTCTTGTCAATGGTGTCAGTTTATCAGTGGCATCACTCTTTCTTAATAGTCTCAGTAGCATTGCTGCTTTGGGAGGCTGATTGTGTGTTTCAGCTCTTTACCTTAGCCTGTGCGGCAGGCTGGGCTCTCCAGATATTCACAGGACTGTTGGGCTTCAGTCAGATCCCCTCGGCTGTGCCCCACAGGAGGGTCTCCTGCAGGCTCTGCAGCTGTACATTTGTTTTTATTGACCCTATTGGAGTTGTAAAAAACTAGGTGTTGTTTTACACATTGCAAATCAATATTTTTGCTCTCTTCTCAGTTCTTTCTGGATGGTCCACATCTTCTTTCATGCCCCAGTACAGTGCCCCAAAATTAATTTATTATTCCAGTTTGCTAGTTCCAACAAAAGTGGAAGGATTATTTCCTGTGTTTTTCAGTCTATACTTCTACTGGTTATATGGGTTTCTACAGCTAAATAAAATTTGTTGCCTTCAGTTAAAAGCACTTTTTCAGGAACAGGTGCTTTTATGGCATATTCCTAATATCAGCTAGCCTTCTACACTTAGTACTATGTGCTGATCTAGAAGCTTTGGGTTAGCAGGTGAATTGTTGTAGAAGCAGTAATCCTTTATTTCTTTTGTAAACTTTATACTTTTTTTTTTCTATTTTGCATAGTGGAAATTATTTTGCTACTTCACCAGAGTAAATTTATTTCTTCTGCTGTAAATAAAGCGAACCTAACCCCTTTGATATACTGCTAAAGCATCACTCAGACATTTCCTGTAGCATCAACTGCTTCCTGTACTTTAGCTAGAAAGAGATACCATCATGTATTTTTGGCTTTCAGAGGAAAGAAGAGAGTTTTGCAGTACCTAAGGGAATAATACTGTCTTTTTAATTAAGATTCACAAAAAAAATGTTTGTCACATAGGTATTGGAGCATGGTATCAGTCAAAAGGTCAAAACTAAATATAACCAGCCTATGTTCATTTGTCAAGAAAATACAAACCTAACAGAACTGAACTAAGAAAAAATAATTAATTTGTGTATTCTCAGTTTAGTAATTTCGAGTTTGTTCCTTAAAAGGGTTTATTCCTATCAGTGCTCAGCCTGGAACTCCTCATTTTGATGTGTCTTCTGCTTGGTGTGATCCAGCACTGAGGTTGCCTGTACAGTGAGTGGAAATGTTGTCAATGTAGGAAGGTGACCACAAATACCTGCCCAACTGGGAGACTGCCTAGACTGGTCAGGAGGTGATCCCAAGGAAAATGATGAGGTTGAAGCCTCTGCATCCCATGGAGGCAGGTGCCTCACTCTAACACACAAGGGAGGAGCCTGCCTGTGTGTAGTGGGCTCCTCCATAAGCCCAGTTCAGTTTCTGATTGTCCCTTTGTCACGTAATGTAGGGTGTCCCTTTTGCCTGGAGATTGGATGTCTCGGGATGTGAGAGATCAAAGCCATTTCTTTTTCAACAAGGACTTGAAGCAACATCACTGTGTCTCAGCTGAGTGCCTTCACCACCAGCCTGGGGAATAATTTTAAACCAGGACTCTCAGTGTTTTCTGTTGAAACTCTTCTACTTTGCATAGTGGAAGTGAAACTCTTCCACTCTGCAGACAAGATTTAGGTCCCAATTTGCACTTCAGTGAACGTTTATGGGGTTTATACAGGGGGGTGCAGCAGCACTGGACTGTAAGGTTGCAGTCATCAGCTGGCGCTCTGATATCTAGGGACCTCTGGGATCCCTTGGGACAGTAGTGCCTCCACGAGGTAGGGAGCTGCTGCCCAGGTGGTTGAAGATCTGTGCATTGCATCACTGTTCATCTTTAGTGACAGACACCTGGGAACCTTCAGTTCCATGGAAATAGGGGGACACCACTACCCTTAAGCAATACAGAGGGTTAGCCTGCTGGGGTATCTGCAGCGTCTAGATCCTCCTCAGCTCTTTGAAATAATGGGAAAAACTCTTTTTTACTTCAGTTGCATCAAGTGAAGAATTTGACATTAGGACAGCCTTATCTCACGTACAGTGGCTTTTCTTTGAATTTTCAAGAAAATTGAAAGGGCTTTGTTTCTTTTTCTTTTTTAAAAAAACACCCACCCCAGCCCATATGATCTTGATTAAAACCTGTTTATTTTAACTGTAAATGGAATAAAATCTATCTTGTCATAAAGACATAAATCAGGGTTTGGATTTCTCCATGGATGAGACTCCATAAGTTCTCAGGGCAACCTGTGCCAGTGTTTGACCACCCTCAAAGTAAAAGAGGGTTTTTTTTTTTCTCCTGTTCAAATGGAATTTCCTGTATTTCGATTTGTGCCCGTTGCCTCTTGTCTTTTCTGTGTGAACTGTTTATAAGCAGTGAGGCAAAGGAGGAAATTATATATATTATATATATTATTTTCTGGAGAAATTGTCAAAATTCGCATCCTTCCTCTCTGCAAGAAGCATGTTGGGCTGGAGGTGTAAAGTCTTGGTGCAAGGTGAGAAGATAGATTTTTCTGTTGTTGCATTACCTGAGGTCCAACAGGTACATTTCCTGGAGCGAAGGGTGAGATTTTTACTGTGGAGAGTGATGAGGAACCACATGGTATTGTACAGAAGGGGTAGAAGGAGTCGCAGCCTCGTCTTTAAGCAGAGGGTTGCTGATGGGAGCATTGTTTACTAAAGGGGAAATCTGCATGGGGTGAGAGCCACACAGTCCATGTCACAGCAGTCTGTCGCGGCGTGAAGGAGGGAGTGCTGATCAACGCCAGAGAAAGTGCCTGTTCCTTCCTTTCACCCATGTACACACGGTAACTGCTACTGAGTGGAGTTACAGATGGGCAAAAAAAAGTGTGTGGGGGGATAATGCCCAGGTAACCACCAAAGTCATTCAAACCAGAAAGCTTCTAGCCTTGAGATCACCCTGTCTTTACCATATGTAGAGTGAACAAAGGGTGGCACCTGCACCCCATTGTCCGCCTGGGGCCAGGGACCAAGCTTGCTCCTGGTGTCCCGGAGACCGAAGGGTGCGTTGATACCTAACTGTACCATGCCTGAGCTATTTGAACTTGTACAGGAAAAGGTGCATTGTTCTTCTAGCTAACATTTTTCTTCTTTAAATATTGCTTATGCTGCAAGCAGCCCTAATAATTCACAATGACCTGGTTTAGCGACTGAGCCATAAGCAGGGCTCTGTAACCCCAGGTGGGACAGGGACATAAGCTCACAGGACCTAGCATTTTCTTTTTCATAGATTCATTCGGTTTCAGGATTTTCCTAATCATAGGTTCCGGTCTTCTCTTTCCCCTTGGCGAGCTGACACTTCGAGAAAGTCGTGCGTATGCAGCAAGTGTGTCCAGCCATTGAGAGGAAAGCAATACCTGTCACTGCTTTTAGTTGTGCTCCTAGCTGTGACCCTCGTTCATTAATAAAGGGGAAGTGTCAGCTCTCTGCTTCACTTTATCCAGCCCAACAGTGAGGCTGGAACTGTTCTTTGACTCAGAGAGGCTAAGCTCATCTTTATCCCCAGGAAGTGCATTGTCACTCCTGTCCCTGAATGTCACTTGTGAACTTCAGAAGACACCATCAGACCCTGACTTGACAAGCATATTCTACTTGGACCCTGAAAAGGTGGAATATAGGTTACTGAACGTCATGTCTGCTGTCCTTTCCCTTTTGGCATACTTTAAAAATGATAATTAGTTTCCACAATGACAAAATACTCAAAGATCTCATCATTTCAGTGCAAAAAACTAGGAATTTTGATGAGCAGAAATAGTATACAAGAAACAGCTTCATAAAAATGTCATTGCAGTAATTAATGTATCAACAACTGCATGGTGATAACTTAAAAGTTAAAAATGTGTCTGGCTGAGCATGTAACATTGAACAATGAGATGAAATTTAGAAGGGAAGATTCTGCTTTGAAATATTTCACAGATATACAAGAAACAAAATGAAAAAAAATTGTTACACTGATTGCTTTGGAGGCTGTTTTTTCTGAAGATGTTGAAACACTCCTGCTGGCCTTCATTGTGCAAATAGAACAGGGTTTCTTTTCTTTTTTTCTTTTTCCAAATAATGTAGCATTTGCATTAAGAAGACTGCAAAGAGGATTTTGATTAAAGATAAAAAATATCTTGCTCAATAGATGTCTTAAAAGTGGAGCTACAGAAGAAAAGAGGAACAACACGGCTTGCCCCGTGCCAACAAGAGGAAACAGATAGCAGGCAGAAATGATGAAATTAGAGTCAGCGAAGAACAAGGAGGTTTATTTGACATGTACAGAGCTGTCAGAGTAAAAAAAAAAAAAAAAAAAAAAAAAAAAAAAAANAATGCTTCCTGCTATACACACAACAAAGTAGAAAACTTCAAAGAAAGCAAGGCAGTATACATTAAATCAACCTGGAAATCCTTTTACAAGTAAGATCTAAAAAAGGTGCAGGTGTGATAGCCTAGCATGTTCTCTTTTGGACACTGGCTGAAACACAAGGTTAAACCACATGGTTGTAACCCACAAGGTTCGGGGAAAGGCCAAGTCGGTTCCGGGTAAATTTTCTTACTTCTGTTACTGTCAGAGTCTTCAAGTGATCTTCAAGTAATCCAGTTTTTACAGAAGATACCTAAAATAGGTCAGATTAATCTGGCCTTATGTGTATGTTCCTCTTCCCTGACTGGAAAGAAGCGATTGAGGTGCCAGTTGCAAAGGAGGATATTTGTACTGCTGGTGTTGACATTTGGGTGACACCAGTCCCACCCTAGCAGTCTAAAGATGGGCACCCAGGCAGCAGCAGAACCGAAACAACACCCCGCTGTTGGCAAGACCGACTCTAACTTCTCTGCCACAGGTTCTGTCTCTCTTAAAGGAAACCAGTAGTTAAAACCACGCTGGAGTCTGTAGAGGAGATAGGTTTAGCAGTTGCACCCTCTCAAGAAGGTTTGGATTAGTTTTTTTTGTGAGGAGCTGGCAAGATTCTCCAGGGCATGACTTGGTCATAATAGGGGATTTAACTTCTTATAGGTGTGTGTGCTGCGAGCTGAGCAGGTTTTTGAAACATATCAGCAACTTAAGAGGAAACCTTTCTGGATTTTACTCTAGCCTAGCTTGAATGGAAGTGTAGAAGGCAACTTCTGTGACCACAGAGTGGCAGAGTTCATTACTCTTTAGAGGAGGAAGAACAGAAAAGCAGGGGATTTCAAGAGCAAAACTTTTAATAAACTCAGAAATCTGCAGTGTGCAATCTCAGAGGAACCAAAACTAAAGAGAAAAAATGAGTTAAGGCAGGCTAGCAGTTTCTCGGACAAAAGATAGGAATGATGCTGGCTCAAGTGATCCAAATGTAGGAGGAGGACAGGAACTCTAATAAAAGATCAACATGTCTCAATTTTAAGTTGGGTATTGATTTCCGTCACCAGGAGGAAGTGTGTAGAAAACAGATAGAAAATGAGATCAGTGAAGACAAATAAAAGGAATAGTGTGGAGATACAGGAACAAAATAAAGTCCAGCCTCTCAAGACATGATGCTTTTAGCAAGGGATATCAAGGGTGACGTGAACTCGTTCATCAGCACAATACTGGTGAGAGACTAAGAAAAATATTGGTGTGCTGCAGAAAAGAGGGAGAGCTCTCAATAGATGATTCCAAGAAGCTGAGAGGTTTAATGCCTTTCTCTGCACGAGTCTTCTGAAAAGGTCAACCGGGAACTGATGTGTGGTACAATTAACGCTTGTGATAAAGGGGGAAGTGAAAGGATGGGTTAGACTCCCTAAATCTGTCATGTCTTTTAAAATAATTTAAGCCAACTCAACTGCATTCTAGAATGAATTCAAAGAAATGACTAAAGCAAGAAGGGGCTGAAGTACCAGGCAACTTATAATGGCAACCATTGTGCCAGTCTTTAAAAAAGGGATGATAACAGGAAGGAATTAAAAAAGAAAATTATAGCCCAAACAATTTAACCTTAATTCACTGAAAATTACTTGAATGGGTAATGAGGTCAACTGTAAACATCAAAATGGAAACAAAGAGTCAAGTAATGATCAACATGAAATTACCGAAAGTAGATCTTGACAAATTTAGTCTGTTTTGTTGTATGACAAGGTAACTAGCTGTGTGGATAGGAAATAAGAAGCTGATATCAGATATTTTGACCTTAGCACGACTTTTGACATTACCTCACATTTGATAAGCAACCTGTGGAAATGTGATTGTGATGAATTAGCAACGGAGCCAACTGAAAATTGTATCCATTGACTACTTTTCACTGGATCACAGTCAGAATAGGATGGTGTCTCGAATGGGGTTCTGCAGGGGCCTGCCACTTGTCTCTGGTCCAGAACTGTTGCTGTGCCTTTCTAAAAAAAAGTCGAATTGAAAGGTATGAGGAAGATTTCAGCATAATATTTCCACTCTATGCTGTACTGGGAAGCATTGTGTCAAGTACAGTTTTCAGATTGGGGCTGCTTCACTTTCAGAAACAGGGTCTAGGAGGAAATTGGATTGGTTTGATCAAACAGCTAGAAAACAGAACTTATGCAAAAATTGGAAGAAATCAAGGAACTTGCACAGCTGGAGGAAGGGAATTAGTGAAGGAGAACATAATATATACAATATAAATTATATGATGCAGGAAGGATTGAACACTATCCTCTTAAGTGCATGACAGGTAGCACATAGGTTAATTGGCTTAAACTGCAACACAGAAGATTCAGGCTATACAATGGAAAAAGTGTCCTAACACTGAGTAAAGTGAAGCAGTTGTGCAGTTTCCCTAGGAATGCCGTAGAGACTTCATCATCAAAGTCTTTTATACGTAGGTCAACCAGACACTCCTCAAAAATGATGCTATGATCTTTAGTTCCATCATTGGGTAGTGAATGGATGAGATGACCTTTTTATGCCTCTGCCAGAACTTTTTTTCGCCAGGTTCTGTGATACTATATATTCATTATCTCTGTTATCCTCAGGGGAAAAAAGAGAAAAACAAAAAAAAAAGGAGGCAAGGTGTTCGGTACTTTGCATATAGAGTCGTAGAATCATAGAATGGTTTGGGTTGGAAGGGACCTTAGAGATCATCAAGTTCCAACCCCCCTGCCATGGGCAGGGACACCCTCCACTCGCCCAGGTTGCTCAAAGCCTCATCCAGCCTGGCCTGAACCCCTCCTATGGATAGTACTATTTATTCAGTGAAATTATTTCAGTGGTTAAAGTGAAGCATTTGTTCAGGTGATTGATGCACCAACAGTTAACATATTGAAGTTTTTTCAATGCAGTAAAAATACCTCAAAATGAATTGTTTCAGTATTAAAAATGAAAAAAACCCCACCTTTTATATATGAATAGTATTACTTTAAATATGTAATTTAAATTGCCAGGAGAAATACAGGATTGCAAGGTTGGGATTTGTATGACATTCGTGCAGCTTAAGTGTTCCATTGATTTCACACTGCCACTCCTGAAAGAAGAATATAGCTTGTGGAAGCATTTCAGTCTTCTTGACTTGTGAAAATTCAATATATCAGAAAGTGTTGTTGATTGCAAATATAGCCCAGGCTTCTTGCAACCTCAAACCAGTTTTGAGTTTGAGGTGGTTTTGTTCTCACAGTAAGAATGTTAATAAGACCCTAAATGTGATTCTATTCACACAGAAGAAATGTGTGACACATTTTAATGGAAAGCATTTCTGCTGAAAACCTGATAGTCTTCAGTTATTAGAAAACAAAAGAAGTGGAAAGTATTTATTGCTTCAGTTGAAAACTGTGACATTCTAAAAAAAGCAAAGCAAGTAGCAAAACATTGAATTTAAATGTGCTAAAGATGCAGACTAAAAAAAAAAAAGTTTTCTATTTTAAGCATGTATTTGCATCCATTTTGTACTTTTCTGAAATTCTTTCACAGTAATTGGTCAGAACTTAACAGAGCTGTTCAGTCTTCTTGCTAAAATAGACTGTTGCATGTGCACATCTGTCCTCGTGATTCTCTCATTCATGCCAGCAGTGTATGTGGAGCCTGGACAGACAGCTGAGCTTTGCTGATTCTGTCTGGTAGAGGATAATGAGTGGCAAACAGGCAAGATACTGAATTCCCTCTTCTTAAGCACATGCATGAAGTTACTTATTTAGTCAAGCTCAAAAATCTAAAGCTAGTTAGAGCCAAACGAGCGTGTTCCATGAATTGGTTTGAAAATAAGCAAATATTATAGAACCATAGAATCATTAAGGTTGGAAAAGAGCTCAAGGATCATCAAGTCTAACCCAACACCACCTAACTCACTAAACCATGTCCCCAAGCACCCCATCTACACCTTTCTTGACCCCGTCCAGGGATGGTGACTCCACCACCTCCCTGGGCAGCCTGTTCCGATGCCTGATCACCCTTTCAGTGAAGAAATTTTTTCTATAGTTCAGTTAGAAGCAGAAAGTGATGTTTTTCTGAAGTTGTTTATATAAAAATCTAAATGGGATAGCACTGTTTTGTCTTTAAATGCAACTTTTCTTTCATATTGCAGATTAATTCCTTTTTTTTATTCCTTCCTTTTGTATTCTCCCTACATCACATCTCTTTTCCACTCCCTGTATGCTGCACAGTGGCTCTGTGGTGCTGTTTATTGTAAGAAAAAATTATATTTTGTAATGACCAGTTTCTCATTTTTCTCAGTAGGAGTTAATTTTATTATACAGGCTGCCCTTCTTCCTTTCATGTATAATGCTTTAAATAGGAATTTTCATTTGCCCAAAGAACTGGAGTCTGTATTGTCCATCTGAGGTTCTTTAGGCTGTCCTACATGTCCTCCATGCTTCGGGGAGCAGTACGACCCATTCCTTCCCCTGAAATGCTGCTTCAGCACAAATTCAAACATCCTTGTGCTGAAAGAGCCCCAGCCTTCCCGACAGCTGCAGCCAAAGCCCCATGTCATTAGAACTGTCCTGGCATCCTCTGTAAGGGTAAGACTTTAGCCTTGCCCATGTTTTCATGTGGATGCTTCCAGTACAGGTCCATAAAAGGAATTCTCCCCACATCTTCAGCTGGACACTGACACCTCATGGGTTTTTATTTGCTGCTACATTACAGCCTGGTTTCATGGCAGGGCTGCTGTAGTTCAGTGGAGGCGACAGGACACCCCTAGATAATCTTAAAAAAAAAAAATCATTTTGGAAGGAAATGTGTTTCAGAAGTTATGAGTATTGAAGTATTGCAGAGAAATAAAAACATTTAGTGTTGAGTGCCCTCATTTGCTCTTGAGGGCCATTAGTCACGATTTCTAGGTTCCCCACATTTGTTCCTTCCAATTTGTTTGTCTGGAATCCAAAAGAACAGAGGAGTAGGAGGTAGCATGTAACAGGCTTGTCATTACTAGATACTAAATATTTTGTAATTTATGCAGCAAGAGCTGGTTTTTCTCTGTTGCTCCTCCAGAAAGAATTAGCCCCTGCTTCAATAGCTGATTCAGGAGGGTACTGGAAAAAGAAATTATCTGGATGAGGCTTAATTGCAGAAATTTTGGAACTGTTTTCCTGATGTGCTTAACATTGAACAAGTAAATAACAAGGTGG
Organism: Syrrhaptes paradoxus; assembly: GCA_013400615.1. Classification (NCBI taxonomy): domain Eukaryota; kingdom Metazoa; phylum Chordata; class Aves; order Pterocliformes; family Pteroclidae; genus Syrrhaptes; species Syrrhaptes paradoxus. Next base: position 478,887 of record VZTO01004129.1, read on the forward strand.
GTGAGCTTGCAATCAGTTTAAAAGCCGTCTTTTGCAGTGCACTTCTGTACAGATTGTGAAGTGTTTAGATAAATCAAGGACAAAATACTGTTTTTTAAAATAGCATTTTATTTAGTCTGCAAGTCTATGTCGTATCTTGGAGAGGCTGTTGCACTGAAGGGCAGATAATTTTAAGATTATTTTTTTCTCTTACCAGCATTCAAGGGGCTAAATTCAATGTTTTATACAACCTGTTTGCAGAGGCTTCTCACCCTAAAGAAAACATTGTCATGAATAAAAATACACAGAGAACAGATCTGCTTTATTTACTGGGAGATTTTACAGTCATGTTTCAGAGCTGACTTGCACTTTAAAATTAAAATTTTGCTCTCATTGAATAAAAATCATCAAATATCATCCATTAGTACGAGTTGATTTATTTGTTCTTGCTAAAGTTCGTTTCTGTTGCTTCCGAGGCTCATTAATCTAAATACCCCATCAGAAAAGAAAATTTAAATCCTGGTTTTACTCTTTTGTCCATGCCCGAAGGCAGAGCGGCACCCAGCTGGGTATCACCTCTCTTTTAAAGGGGGTGTCTGGGCAGCGAGCAGCCAGAAAGGAGGAGGAGGTGGCCAGCTGCAGGGAAAAAGGACCTCCCTGGAAAGGGCCTGTGGGCAGGCGAGTATTTAGGACGAGGATCACAAGCTTGAAGTCACCTGCTGAGCTTCAGCAGCAGCACAGGTACTCCCTCCCCATTGCTCAGCCTGAAGGGATCCAGGGCAAATGCCTTTGCCCCTCGCTCGCAGGTATTCCAGATGTTTGGAAGACATAGGTCTGGCTAAGGAATGTGTTGAATATAGATACTTGCCTTTCAACAATGAAGCTATGCTGCAAAATCTTTTGGCTTGCATGTTCCTCAGCTGCTTGCTTTGATGAGTCCTAAAACAGATTTCATCCCTTCCATGTGAAAATTTCAGCATCATGCAGGTGCTTGTTCCTACAACGTTTTGTTTCGTCATTAAGGACTCAGAGCTTGAGGCTTTGTTGCTAACTGGCATATCTGTAGTTCCTAAAGAGGTAAGACTTGTAACATAGCGAAAGGATCCATTCATTAATGGTATCTGTCCATTTATTTCACACGAAATACCTGTTTTTCTTCTCACCCCTTCGGTGTGAAGCATTTTAATCACATTTGTAGAAAATGTAGGCAGTTGGAGTGAGTACAGTTGGTGTTTTCTTTTACCTGTGGCAAAGGCTTAAAATTTGTGTCATCTCATCCTAATCAAGAGCACAGAAGTTAAAATTTAATCTATGTGTATGTGTAGGGATGGGACCCATTCATCACCACCGTAAAAATTTCCCGAACAAGGAATTCATGTGAACCAGGAACCTGATCAGGGTTAGAACGATCTCTCTCTCTATCTCATTGCTTCCCTCTGTCTCAGCTTCAGCCTGGCAGTCCTGCTCAGAACCTTCCTAAGGATTTTAAAAAGTTATGCCGATTTCTGCACAATCCTTGCTGCAGAGATGTAGATGACACCATTATAGCTGTGCTTGGAGTGCCGCTGACAGGACCCACCATGGGGGCAGAAAATTCTCCGGCAGGATAAGGAGTCGCATTGCCCCAGACAGATTGGTATTTAAGCAGTCAGCAAAGCTGATGGGGAAAGGGCACAAGAAGTGTGTTAACTGTCACTGATTCTGCCTATTTTGGGGGCACCCTTTGTCAGAGTCTCTTGTGCCATCCTAGCTGGAATTTGAAACTGCTCTGGTTCGGGGTCCCTGGGGTGATCCTACTCCCATCACACACACACCCCCCTGCCCCAGTTGCTCAGGAGAAAATTCCCTTGCAGTAGAGCAATCTCTCTGTGTCTGGGGTGTAGCTCTGTCTATACTAGGGTAAATCAAGTGCTGGCTAGAATAAATGACTTAAAGTAGTGTTTCTTCATCTACGATTTTTTTTTTTTTTCCTTAGAGCAATGCATTATATCAGCAGCACTTCCAGTTGCGAACAGATCATTTTTTCCAGGACAGAACATGTTGCACAAGAAGGAAGTAATAGGGAGTAGCCCAAATCTCTCATGAAAATGAGGAGCTCAGAAACATACAAAAATACCAGCTCAGTTTCCGATGTGTTTATTTGCTGCTAGACCTGTGAGATACAACAGTCTCATACTTAGAATTGCCTTCCCGGCGGATTAAAAGGGGAGCATTGGCAAGTGTTTGCAATCCTGACAAAATCATGTCAACTCCTGGCATAATGAGTAATAAAAAAAAGTGTAAAGCAAATTTAAGTATTAGTTTGGGATATCTTAGAGTTGACAGAAAATCAGCACCTGATAAGCATAGAGAAAAATCAAAGCAAGAAATCGGGGTGAGAAGCAGCGCTGGTCTGACTTCCGTAAGCGCTTCCCAGCACTTGCTCCTGGCCAGCGGTCCGGGTACAGCTCTCTGCAGCAAGCGGGCTGCGGGGCCAGAAGCCAGCTGTTGCCTTGCTATGATATTAGAAAGGTTGGGTGACTAAGCTGGAAGGTAAAATATCTGTGGAAGGGAGGAATAAATGTAAAGGGCCATGAATTTACAGGAAAACAAATTACAGCAAGGGAGACTTGTCTGATTGGGCTGAAATATCAAAATCACATTATTTATTTACTTTTCAGTTTAAATAGCAGCTTAGTTGCAAATGTGGTCTCCTTTTCTCCCACGGTGTTGTTTTGACTGTTATTCTCTCTATTCACTGGAGCCATGCCCAAATTATAGAACTGTAAAAAATGGACCCTCGTGCCTTGGCTGATGCCTGCGATTTGGGAGAAGGAAGGTGCTCTCAGCAAAGCAATGTGTGGAAGCCTTTATCTAATGCTGGCGGCTGTAAGAGTCTCCTGTAGCCAGGGATGTGGGATTTTTCTTACTGGCCCAGTGTCCAGCCCACTATTCCCCAACTGCCAGGGGATTATGCCTCTTGTCCTGAGGAAGGTCTTGTTTTTGGCAAAAAAAGATTTTCTTCAGCATTCTTCTGTTCTGTTCTGCAAGTCTTATTTTCCATGTTAATACCTAGTGGGCCCTGGCCCTCTGCTCTGCTGCAATGCCCAAGAATCACAGAATCACAGAATCACAGAATGTTAGGGATTGGAAGGGACCTCGAAAGATCATCTAGTCCAATCCCCCTGCCGGAGCAGGAACACCCAGATCAGATCCCACAGGAACGCATCCAGGCGGGTTTTGAATGTCTCCAGAGAAGGAGACTCCACCACCTCTCTGGGCAGCCTGTTCCAGTGCTCTGTCACCCTCACTGGAAAGAAGT